>QAPF01000915.1:0-16790 GCA_004367935.1 Colletotrichum sidae | reverse complement strand
TATAGACCTTAATATATTTACCAAAGATTACAACTATATTAATATAATTAAAATATTTAAAGTAATAATTATAAGAATTAACTTATTTAGATATATCTATTTAAACCTTTAAGACTGATAAGAAAAAGTTAATGAAGAGATATATATAACTAAATACTAAATATATTATATAATTAATATTTTCTATAATATTATCAATAAAATAAAGCTAATTATTAACAAGCTATATAAATAGATTAAAGAGATTCTTAGAAGTTAATAATAATAATCTAAATAAAAGAGTAATTATATTGGAAATTATAATTAATTTCTAGCTAATTATATACATATTAGCTAAGAGTATAACTAATACTTCAACTACTAATAATTATATTAATTTCTATATTAAATAAGTAATAATAATATTTTAAAGCTATTTTATAGGAAACCTTAAAGAGGAAATAATATCATAAATATTAAGTATACTTAAAATTAATAATAGAATACTAGTTAAAAAGTATACTATTAAGGAATATAAAGTAGTAGTATGATACTTTAAGAAGGTATTTATTATTAATATAAAGTTAGTAGTAGAAATTACTATATATATTAATAATACTATACTAATAGAAATAACTATAGAAATACTATATAATAATATAAATAAGATATTAAAAGAAGATTTTATAGTAATCTATCTTATAGTTATTAATAACAGAATTAGGATAATTAATCTTTAGAAACTTATAGAGATCCTCTAGGATTATACTTATTATTATTTTATAATACTAATTAAATTAGAATTCTTTTTATATCTAAAGTTTTCTAAAGTTATATTTAAATATATCTTTCTAAATATAGGAGTAGAAGGAATATTTATAAGAAATATATAATAATTTAAAACCTTTTAGAAGATTATATTTAATATTTAATTTAATAAGATTACTTTGAAAATAAATATAAGATTTATAAATAAGTAAGACTTTATAAACCTTAATATAACTTAAGTATTTATACTTTTATAAATATTAATTTAAATAGTATATTAATAATTATTCTATTTCTTCTTAGTCTTTTTAATATAGATTAACTTTAAATCTATTTTAATAATCTTAATAATAAAAATAAATAGGAAGGAATACTATTATTTATAGAGTGATATAATAAGTACTTATAGTTCTCAGTTTAAAAGGATTTTTATAATAAAGCTAATAATATTCCTATAGAAATAGAAAAATAGTAGTTTTATAAGGAATTTGATTATTCTAGTATTTAAAGGTTAAATAATATCTTTAATAAAATAAGTTAAATTATAACTATTAATAAGATTAAAGTAATTATAAAGAACTACTATTAGTACTAAATAAATAGTAAGATAGTATATTGATTTAAGTTTAGTTTTAAAGATAAATATAAGTTTAAGATAATAATTATTATTAATATTATATATTTTAATAATAGTAAACTTATACTATATATAGTTAATATATTAATAATATTTATAATTATAAGGTTTATCAGTAGTATCTCTATAGAAGATATATTGTATATACTAAAAGTATACTAAATCAATCTATATTAGAATCCTCTAAATAGACTTATTACTAATATAAAATATAACTTTACTACTAAAAGCTTTAAGAAGGAAGCTGATAATATAAATAGTAAAATGAAGATTATACCAATCAAAACTTATAATAATATTAGTATTTCATAATATAACTGTGTCTTAGAAAGAAGTTTAAGAACTACTACTACCGTCTAATAAGCTTAAGAAGTATAAATTTATATTATTAAAGTAGAAACTACTTTTCTTACTAATTGCTAGATTATCTTCTTAGAATAGTCTATAGTTTATTCTTATATTTTCAATACTTCTCTACCCCTCTAATTATCCCCCTTATATCTTTTATTTATTAATAATATTTTTCTACTATATCAATGCTCTTAATTGATATTCCCTAACTTCTAAAATTTCTAAATAAACTAGTAATAAAGACAATAATAAAGAAAGTGACAGCAATAGAAATTATAACAATAATGAAGATAGTAATGATAATACTAAGTAATCTAATACCCCTTATTTTCCCCTTAATACTTTATATATTCTCTCCTTTTAAAAACTAGTCATTATTTTCAATCGGCTTCAAATATTTTGAAAAACTTCTAAATTAATATAAGTATCCTAGTTTTGTTCTACTAATAAGCTAGATATACTACTTTTTATATAACGTGTTAATAACACTTAAGAAACCTTTCTTATATTCTAATATTAGTTTTAATAATATATTTAACTAAATTGTCTATGAACTTTCTTCTACCTTATACTTCTTCTATCTAATAGGATACTAATAGTTTGTATATAGTTCTTTATACCTTATTATATAATTAGCTTTATATATATATTCTTTTAAGTCTGTAAGAAAAATTGATTAAAATACTAAGAGATTACTTCCATATTTCTCTAATTATAATAGGGAGAAAACATTAAAAATCCTATACCTCTTATTTAAGTTAAGTTTAGATATTTAACTCTTATCAACTCCTAAGGTTACTCTAAGTGACCCTATATACTTATTAGATAGTTCAAAGCTAGTTACTTTTATTAAATATTCTTATTAAATAGTAATATATAATTACTAACTTTAAAGTTTAATTATTTCTTTCTATAATTATATTATTTATCATATCTCTTATTTACTTTTTAGTATAAAGATATATGCCCTATAGCCTATATAGAGAGTCAGGATGGCTAGGATTATTATATTTATCATACATTACGTGATATAGTAGCCTCAGGCTACTATAGGATAAAAGCCCTCTTATAGCTACTATTAGTTAGCCCACTAAGTTGAAGTCTTATAACCTATAGAGACCTACTTTTTGCTCTTAATCCTTCCCTTACTACAAAGCCTTTATATATAGTAGGACTTTTAGTTATTATCAAAATATTATAATAGCTTTATATCTATATGCTATTATCCCAGGTTATATAGCTTACTTATATAAGATATTTCTTATTCAAAGTATATTGTAAAGGCTTTACTATAGTAATATAGCCTTATGTAGCTATAGCGTTCTATATACCTATAAGGATATGCCTTATAGCTTATATAGAAAGCCGGGATGGCTAGGATTAGATTATATATTATATAATATAATAGCCTAAAGCTACTATAAGATAAAAGCCTTCTTATAACTACTATTAGTTAACTTACTAAGTTGAAGTCTTATAATTTATAGAAACCTACTTTTTACTATTATACTTCTTTTTACTAAGCTTTTAACTATAAATTTTGATAATTCTTCAACTTCTACCTTCTAGAAAGGTAAGGTTAGGATTTTAATAATAGTTTTAGTATAACGAATAGTTGCTATATACTTAGTACTTATATTTAATATAACTATATCTAAATATATATCATCTAAATATATAATATATATAGTAGTATCTATAGCTATACCTTTTGAAACTATTAGTAAATATATAGTAACGCCCTTACTATCTAAATCTTAAGTAGCTACTAGTGAGTTAAGTAATATAATAGGCTATATTATTATAATATTAATAGCTGTACTATTAGAAGTAATAGTAAATACTATAGTAATATTTATATACTTTCTTAAGTAATAATCTTCCTTTATAGAGATAATATTAATATAGCTATTTAGTAGTAAATCTATAGTAATAATACTATTAATTCTAAAAATAATACTTACTCCTAAATATAAAGATTATTCTAAGCCTCCTAGTTACCCTTATAGCCTACTTTATAAGTATATTATTTTATATAAAATTGAGGATTAGCTAATAGTAATTTCGGATAGCTATATATTATAACTTTAGACCTCTAAAGCATATAAGATTTAATAGGTTATAACAAAATTATTATATAACCTATAAATCTAGTAGTATAACTACTACTATATACTATTACTAGATTTTATATAGGTTAACTTTATAGTATTTATTTATTACTTATTAACTAACCCTATCTTATAAGAGTTATATTTATATAGTATACTTTTTATAATTCAATATAAGGATTGGTCCCTACTGAAGTTTTATACTCAATACTTAGTAATTTATAAAGCTTTAGATACCCCTATAGAAACCTTAAGACCTCATGTATTTACCTTCTTCCATTACCTTAAAGTTAGATTATAATAATATCTATAACATTAGAAGTTTAATAATTAGATATCTAGAGCTATAGCTTTAGTAGCTAAGTATTTATAGGAGATATTATAGTTTTAGAAAGAAGCTATTAGTATTATTAATAAAAAGGTAACTAGTATTAAGAAGGCTATTAGCCTTAATACTACTAAGGGCTTAATACTTAGCTATTATAATAGGGAGATCTTAGAAGGAATTCTAAAGTAACTGAGGCTTAAGACTTCCTTATATAGAATATATAATAAGTTCAATTATATTATAGCTACTCACTATTATAATAAGTACTATATAAAGTATAGTTAGAAAGACTACTTTATAAGGTTTTACTACTTTGAAAATATTACTAGAAGCTATAGTACTAAAGAGATATTAAGAAGTAATCTATAGAAAACCTTAGGAGAGAGAAAGTTATATTACTCTAAAAATACTACTAAAAGTACAGCGCTAAGGTATACTAGGAGGATAATTTAACTAAAGAAATTATTACTATAATTAACCTAGAGAGACTAGTATTTATACTAAAAGTATTATTAATAGTATGCTAAAAGTATCCTAAGAGGATCCTATTAAGAAGTTCATACTATAGTATGCCTTAGGGTTAATATTATATATAATTAATATTATTAGTATATATATTAATATCCTACTATTAGAAAGCCTTAAAGAACTCTAGTATAATAGAATGAAGTTAGATATTTTAGTTTTTATTTAAAGATTTATTCTAATTAGCCTAATTTACTATTAGGTATCTTATAGTCTAAACAGTTATAAGAAGAGATTAGACGTTTTAGTTTTTACTTAAAGAGTTTTTCTTATATATTAACTATTATTCTATTATTCTATTATTTTAACTATTATTCCAATTACTTAATAGTTCGCAACTAGTTAGTAAAGCTATTAAAAGCAGCTATATAGTATTTATAAGCCTTAGAGCTTAAAGTTTCTAAAAAGAGGAATAATTATAAAGATATACCCTATAGTTTATATAGAGAACTAGAATAATTAGGATTAGATTATATATTATATAATATAGTAGCCTGAGGCTACTACAAAATAAAAGCGTTCTTATAGCTACTACTAATTAACCTACTAAGTTGAAGTCTTATAACTTATAGAAACCTACTTTTTACTATTATACCTTCCCTCACTAGGCTTTTAGGTATAAACTTTTATAATACCCTATACGCTTTGTATTAATATTAATCTATTAGCATGACATTTCTCTAATATAGAGTTTTCTCCTTTAAATAAATAAGAAGCTTTATATTATATTTAGATTTAGTAGTATTAAGCTATTTTATTCTTATAAATTATATATATATTTGGTAATTTCTTTATAATAGTTATAAGCCTAGTTTGACTAATCCCTTTAGCTTTCTAAATTTAATATAATTCCCTCTAGTATTAATATATATCTATTTCTAGTTCTCTTTTTCTCTCTACTAAGTTTTCTATTATTATATCGCCTATATATTTCTATTATAATATCTTCTTTGAAATTTACTATTTTAATTAAATTTAATAATTTTAAAGACTTCCCTATTTAGTATATTACTTTTATAGTTAAAATTAAACTAAAAGACTTCTAGGAATATACTAATTTAGAAATACTTTCTTTATTACTTTTATTTCTAAATAAAGCTAACAATATCCCTTCTCTTAACTCCTATTTTTAGAAAGACAATAATTAATAATTTGAAATATATTACGCCGAATTATCATTTTATAACCTTATTTATATTATAATCTCTTTAATCTTTAAGATACCCATCACTTTAAAAGAAGATAAAAAAGATAAGATTTAGTAGATAGCCCTTCCTATAAGAGGTAATATTCTATCTCACCTAAGTATTCTAAAGTTTCTTATAGCCTTAAATAAGAAATCTATAGGTTTCTATAAGTTTTATATGAATTATATCATATTATATAATCCTTCTAAATTACAGTCATTCTATCAAGAGAAGATATATAATTCTTTTTTAAGTAGATTAATTATATAATTATAGTAGATATCTTTATTTCTATAAAATAGGAGCCTATTAATATTGAAGATATTTCTATTCAGTTATTAATTTATATATTTAAGAAGTATTATATTTGAAATTTAATTAGTTATATTATTATACATTAAAAATAAAATAGTAACTAATTAAAAGATCTATATAGAGGACTTTAATATAGGTATATAGTTATTAATATATTCGAATGTAACTCTTTTAATTAGAATCCTAGCTATTATAACCTAAATACCCCTCTTAAAGATAACTAAGTAGTAGTCTAGCTAGGGGCGACTAGTACGCCCTAATATATTCCCCCCCCTTATAGACTATACCCTTATAGTCTTATAGCTTAATAAGGCTATTCCTAATTCTTAAAACCCTTCTCACACCTCTTATAGCATATATTCTAGCCTTCCTACTAGCCCTCTAGTACCCCTTATATACTTAAACTAGACTTGTGATACTCTTATTAAACCTCTACCTCTATAGTAAGAAGAATAATACTATTTATAGAATTACTTAAAAGCTTTTTATATACCGCTAGCTTCTTATATACTACTAGCCTCTTATTATTATTATAGCTTCTTATTTACCGCTTATTAATATAGCCTTTTACATATCACTCTTATTAACATAACTTCTTACTACTATAACCTCTTATATACCACTAGCTTCTCTTTACTAAAACGTCTTATATACTACTACCTCTCTAGTAATTCCCCTCTGACTAAAACTTATACTATAGCCTCTTATTACTATAGCCTCTTATTACTAAAACCTCCCATTACTAAAACCTCATATTACTAAAACCTCTATTACTAAAACCTCCTATTACTAAAACCTCTTATTACTATAACTTCTTATTGATATCACCTCTCATATAGCTATTACTACTACTACTACTACCTTACTACTCCTCTAGTAATCTTCTTCTCACTTAAACTTATACTATAGCCTCTTATTACTAAAACTTTTAATTCTTAAAAGCCTCTTATTACTATAACATCTTATATACCGCTAGCCTCTCATTATCAAAACTTCTTATACTACTACTCTACTACTCTTCTAATAATCCCCCTTTTACTTAAAATCATACTATAGCCTCTTATTACTATAACTTCTTATATATTGTAGCCTCTTTTATATTACTAACCTCTTATTATTAAAACCTCCTATTATTATTATTAGTATTACTACTAGAACTATATTCCTACTCCTCTCGTAATCTCTTTATAAGACTTAAAATTATACTATATACTATTGCTATTATAACTACTCCTCTAGTAATCCCTATATTAAAAATTATAAAGTCTGCAGTTTTCTCTATACTATATTAGCTATATTAATTACTATATAGCTATTTCAACTATTATACTATAGATAGTATAATATTCATCTATAGTATTATAGCCTTATAGCTTCCTAGTAACTATGAATTCCTCATTTTGAAAAACTATACCCTTATAACTCTTAAAGCTCTTATTATCTAAAAGTCTATATACTCATAAAGCCTATATTAGCTTAAAATTTACTATATCTCAAAATTCTATAGCTTAAAAGACTAAAGAATTCTAGGTTATAATTAAGTCTAAAGTATTAGCCTCCAACTAACTTCTTAGTCTTTTATATCTTTATAATAATACTCTTATAGCCTAAGTAGAAAACTCCTTCTATTATTACTAAAGTAAGTAAGGCTTCTTTATACTCCTTAGTATTACTAATTACTAGTAATATTACTAGAGATACCTACTAATACCCCTATCGTAACCTTTTTATCTTTATAATTAAAGCTGATTATATAATATATATTACTAAGTATTCCTTTTCCTAATAAATACTTATAATAACTACTTAAAATAGTTATTTAAAATTCTTAAAACTTTCAAAAACCTCTACTTACCTAATATCCCTCTAGTAGCTATATTACTCTTTTTAATCGCCTCAATATTAATAGTTTTATAGGAATAGCCTTATAATAATTATATATTGAAATCTTTATATCTTTTTACTTATATATATATATATATATATATATTAGTACCTTTCTAGTTGTCTCTTAATAGCCTTATTGTTAGTAGCCTTTTTACTATAGCTTTTTATTCCAAATTTCTATATTTATATATTCATATCTTTATACTAATACCCCCTTTATAACTCTTAGTCTTTCAATCGCCTTAATATTAATAGCCTCAAGTAGAGCCACTTATAATAGCCTTGTTACTATAACTAGTATTATTTATATTGAAATCTCTATGTCTACCGCACTAATGCCGCACTAATATCTCTCTTATGATAATATTATTAATATTATATATACTGAAATCTCTATACTATTATACTAGTACCCCTCTGGTATACTTCTTATAATAGCCTTAATACTATAGTCTCTTATAGTAGCCTCATTAATACTACGTAGTTAGAATTGTTATTTCTATCATACTAATACCTCTCTTATAATAATTTCATTAATATAACTATATAAATACTATATATATTAGAATCCCTATATCTACTATATTAATACTATCCTAATACCCCTCTAGTACAGCTCTCTTATAATAGTATTATTACTATAGCTATATAGGTATTATATATATCTATCTCTTATTATCTACCGCCCTAGTATCTCTTGTGATAACTTCGTTAATACTATATGAATTAAAATCTCTATATTGCCGCTACTGTCGCGCTAGTACCGCGCTAGCCTCTCTTATATAATTCTCTTAAGATAACCTCGCTATAGCTTTATATAATAGTCTTATAGATACTATATATATCGAAATCGTCGCTTCTACCATATTAGTACTCCCTATGTAACCTATTAGTTAAAACTCCTAAAGATAGGTAGAAATTCAAATATATTAAGAATAGAATAATAACTAAGTAATAGATCTATATAGAAGGCTTTAATATAAGTATAGGATTATTAATATATTTAAATCTAATTGTTCTAACTAAGATTCTAACTATTATAGCCTAAAAGTCCTTCTTATAGATAACTAAGTAGTAGTCTAGCTAGAAGCTACTAGTACGTCCTAATATTATAGTATAAAGGGGGTATTAGAATATTCTTATAAAAGTAAGGATACTTTAGAATTTAAATATATAATTAAGAGAAATTTAAAATATCTTACATAGAGTTTTATTATTTGATATTTTAAAAATCTAGAGATTTCTTATGTTATAAAACTTCTTAGAAGTAGCAAAATGCTACCTTACTTTAAACTAAATTAATTACGTTTTTAAAGATATATTAAATGAAAGTTATTCTAAAACTGTTATTTTAAATATCTTGTACTACTTACGATTATTTAAAGACTTAATTTATCAGTATTAATATAAGAACTTAAAAGAACTAACTTCTAATAATATATTTGTAATTCTTATAGATAGATCTAATGATAAGAATTATAATAGACCTACGAGTAAACATACTTTATGAAGTAATTTACATAATATCTATCTATATAACTATATATATAAATAGCTACTAAGGAAATATATATACTTTAATAATACCTTTATAAATAAAAGAAGTCCTTACAGTACTAATAATGCTATAGAAATATACAAATAATTTAATATATTAATCTTCTCTAAGGCTTATATTACAATAGCTTATAAAGAGTAATTTATTACTTAGAACTTCTATTATAATAATAAGTCTAAAACTATCTTATCTAAAGGTGAATTAAAAGAATTATAATTTAATAATTATTTACTTATAATTATAATATCTACCCGCTTGATGTACTAGTTCAACGTCTAGCTAGCTCTTACTGTTATAGTAAGAATAGTAGGTTCGAATCCTATAGTAGGTAACTATAACTAATATTCCTACTAGTTATATTAATTATATAGTAACTACTACTAGCTATTAGCTCCTGCTATTAGCTGTTTATAACTAGTAACTATTAATAACTAGTAATAAGTATTACTAGCTAGCTAGTATTAGTATTATATAATTATAATTCTTTGAAGAAATAACCATAATAGATATAGATTTATAGATACCTTCCGTATTAATTAGTAATTATATTAACTAACTATATTTACTACTTAAGGTTTCCTCTATTTAAATAGTTCCTTAGTACTAGTAGTATCTATAGAATTTATAAAATAAGAGCTAACTACTAGATATAGCTTCTTTTAAAGGGTTCCGAGAGGTATATGACTTTAAATAGATCAAAGATTTTTAATATAACTAATAATTATAATATCTAATAATATTATTACTTTTATAACTATAAAAAGATCTATATATTTTCAACAAATAACTAGAATTCCTTAATTTAAACCCTAAACTTTAAATAATCTACATAACTTCAATTTAAAAACTTAATATAATCTCTAGGAATATTATTCTTCATAATTATAGAACTCTTTATTCAATAAATAATATTATATAACTTAAGAGGAATCTTATTACTTATAATATCTTAAAATAAATTAAAACTAATATCTTATTACATCTAATTATGATTTATAATATAAGGACTCTTTATAATATTCTTAATAGTATAAAACGAAATAAGAATATTATATTAAAAGATAATATTTAAAAATATTATATCAAAAGATACTATTTATATTAAGAATTTATATATACGTATTATCTTAGAGAGTTTTCTTAAGAAGTTTAAATTATGGTATTTAGAATATAATAATACCTTTTACTTTAGAATTCTAAATTTAAGTATTTAGATAGCTTAGTTAATTAAAAAAAAAGCTAATATTACTTTTAATTAATTTAAGCCTTATTCTTCTTATACTTTTTTATATAACTTACCTTGAGTAATAATATAATTATAAATCTACTTATTTCTGTCCTTATTTATACTAAGCAATCTAAGGATTTATTATAAAGAAAAAGAAATAATATAATATTATAATACTTTTAATCTAAATATCTAATATGTTAAATATTAGAAATACTTTTTTTAATACTTAAGAAGTTAAGATTTAAAATATTCCTTCTTTTAAAATTATAGTATAGTATATTATATATTTAGCTCTCTATCTGATAGGTAGCCTTATATAACGCCTAGTATTAAATTTCTATAATAAAAAAAACCCTAGTAATATACTATAGTTTATATATATCTCTATAAGTAAATATAATAAAAAAGATCTAGTAGTATAGTATTTAGTTTAAACTTAGCTCCAACCTAGAAATTAGTATAAACTATATAATAGTCTGAGTAGTAGCTTTAAAGTATTAAACTTACTATAGTAGTACTTATAATATTGACTCACATTAGAATACTACTAGTATATCTTAATAATACTAGCCTTATAGATAAAAGAGAGTAATAGATTGAGACTAGTCTTCTCTTTATCTTTTAATATATTTAAGTTAATAGCTATTTATAATAATACTACTACTAATAATAATAATAATAATAATAATAAGAATACTATTACTATACTTAACTCTTATAACCTTAATATAAATATCAATCTTATTAAAACTATTAATAATTATCACAGACCCAAGCCTTAGGGCTTGTATAAGATGTTGCTATTAGGGCTCTATATAACTACTACCTTTATAATCTAGTAAAGAATTTTCACCTTAAGTATAAACTCTTCAAATTTATTATAATACTNTATTAATAAACTTCCTATCTAAATTTAATTTAATAGTAAATAGTAGACTATACGAAAGAAATAGAAAATAGCAAAAAATAATAGTAAATATTAATACTATAGAACTCCTAATAGGAGTTCTACTAGATTAATAGTAGACTAACCTAGTAGAAGATAAAAACTAATCCTTCTAAAAAATCTTTATATAATTCTAATAGGATTACGAAGTAGCCTTATAAGTAATATAGGTATTTTATATAAAGAGGAAACTACTTCTTATTAGTATTTTTTTTAATAGTAATACTTTCTACTTTCCTATATAAAATATAACTATATAGTATAAATTAGAAGTTAATTAAGTTTTTATTAAGGGATTAAAGGATTTCTAGTAGTTCCTATAAACTAACTTATTATTTAAAGTTTAGATATAGGTTAGTAATTTTTATATAATATAAGAATTTGAGTATAATTAGGATATTAATATATTCTTCTAGTATTTTATAGAATATTATGAGAATTCTTATTATAATACTTAAGCTTTCAAGAAAATCTACTACTTATATTAGGGATCTAAATAGATATTTACCGAGTTCTTTATTAAGTTTGAATTAGCTATAGGATAGATAGGGGGGTATTCCTAAGTAGGGGATATTTAACTAAACTATTTCTAATTAGTTTTTTCCTATTAAATTTAAATAGCTACTATTAGTTGTAATATTAACTAGATAGACTTCTATACTATAGTTTAATATTACTATATAATTATAATAAACCTTAAGATCCTTAATATAAAATCATAAAACTATAGTAAACTGCAGCCTTTATTCTAACTAGAACTAATAGTTAATTAGAATAGGGATATATAGATAATAAGTATAGGGGTAATTTAAACTACCTTAGTATTAGTATAATACTACTATAATACTATTCTTTCTTATTATAAAGGGTTGAATAGATAAATAGTTATAATTAGTAGGCCCTAGTTAACTCCTACTATAAGTATATATAAAGCCTATTAAGTAGACTTTTTAGTTATCTAGGTATATATATAGGCCGGTATTTATATATATTATAATACTAAAGACTACTTTATTACTAAATATAGGTTATACCCTACTTATCTACTAGTAGTTTTTAATATTAATATTTAGGTTTTATAATTAGATAAAAGGATTATAAATAATAAGGAAAAAGCCTAACCCTTTAGAAAAAACTTCCTAAGGGGCAAATTAGTATAACTACTAATAATAATACTATAGTAATAAATAAGACTAAAGAGATATAGAAATAGATAGATAAGCTACCTTTCTTAATCTCTATATTAATAAATAATAAGTTTTTTATTTCTATCTAGGTTAATGGTAGTTATAATTATTATAGAATAATTAGTAAGGAGTTTATATAATAGTAAGATTTTATATTAATTATATTACTATAATTATACTAATTAAATACTATTCTAAATACTAATTAGAAGATTTATATTATTAAAATAGTTAAAATATATATTAACTTAAATAATTAGATATCTAAAGCCTTATTCTATATAATCCTAGGGATAGTACGCCTAGTTATCCTTAAAAAGCTATAGTTATAATATAGAAAAATTATTTTAGATCTTATAAAGAATAAGTTAAGGATAAATATAGTTAGTAACCTAACTATCTAAACTATTAGTAATATACTAAAAGAAATATATATAGATAGATTTATAAACCCTATTAAATTACTAACTATAATATTTTTTAATTTAAGAAAAGGGGAATATAAGTAGTTAGTAACTAATTTAATATAGATCAATATAGCTCTAGTAACTATATTACTAGTTATACTAAAGTAGCTAGTATTTATATTACTAGCTATTTATACCCCCTTTATAGGCTTATTTCATAAGGATAAGGTTTCTAGCCTCCTACCTTACTAGGGATCTCTTAACTATTATATTTACTTTAAGAAGAACTTAGATAGGACCGAGCTAGACCTACTATAAAGACTACTTTATAATATACTAAGGGAATACCTCCTAAAAGTCTAATACTAAATTATAGACCTAATAGATAAGGGTTAGGTTTAGATTAGTTTATCTATAGCTAGGATACCTATCTTCCTTATTAAAAAGCCTGGGGAAAAATAGTAGTTCTATATAAATTATTAAGTTTTTAATACTATTAGTTTTTATAACTATTACTTCTTATTATTAATTAAAGAGATACTATACTTATTATTTAAAGTAACGTAATTTATAAAAATAAATATCTAAATAACTTTCTATAAAATCTAGGTTATAGAGGGGGATAAGTATAAAAGTATTTTTTAGATATATTTCGGCTTATTTAAATAGCTTATTACCCCTTTTAAACTAATAAGTATACTTATAATATTCTAGTATTATATTAATAATATATTTTAAGGTATTTTTAACGATTTTATTATAGTTTATTTAGATAATATCTTTATCTATAGTTATAAGTTAAAAAGTAATTATAAAAATAAGGTTATATAAGTTTTCAAATAGTTATAAAGGGCTAGCTTATATCTAGACCTAGAGAAATACAAATTCTCTATAAAGTAAATTAAATATCTAGGTTTTATTATTAAGATAGGGAAAGGTATTTATTATAATTTTAAAAAGGTTAAAACTATATAAATATAAGAAGTCTTAAAGAATATCTATAATATCTAGAGCTTCTTTAGCTTTACGAACTTCTACTACAACCTAGTTAATTATTTTTCTAGTTTAATAAAGCTCCTTATATAATTAATATAAAAAGGAGTACTATTTTATTAGGATACTATATACTAATAAGTATTTAAAATACTTAAGTTTATCTTTATCTTATAACTAGTTATAACTTAATAAGATCTAAAGTAGTATATAGTAGTAGAAGTAAATTACTTAAAGGTAGTATTAAATAGCTATTTCTTATAAGAAGATAGGGATAATATATTATAACTAGTTACTTATTACTTAGTTAGACTTATTCTAACTTAATAGAATTATACTATTTATAATAAAAAGTTATTAATAGTTATATTATATCTAAAAATATAATTAGTAGAGTTATAGAATATAGTAAAACTATTTATTATCCTATCTAACTATAAAACTTTAGAATATTTTATAAACTTTAGACTTATTTTAGAATAATAGGCTAAATAGGTAGAAACCTTATTAGAATTCAACTTTATTTTAAAATACTATTTAAACTATTTTATAAAATACCTTAATACTCTCTCTTAATAGAATTAAGATAATATAATAAAACTAAAACTTTTAATATAAGTCTTTCAACTTTTCCAGGTTAATTTTAAAGATAAAAGTGGGTCTTCTTTAGTATTCCTAATTTACTATATATAGATAAAAGGAGGCTAGGAGGGGGCTATATAGGTAAATAATACCTACTAGTATATTACTAATAAATTACTAAATAGGTATATTATATTCTAAAGTATTATATTACTAATACTATAGAACTAGGTAATTATAGTAATATTAGTATATAGGATTTACCTAAAAACTATCTATTAAGTAGTAAAAATATTCCTATTAGAAGCTTTAATATAGATATAAATAGTTAATTATATAGTAGGGAGGAATAATACTCTACTATACTAGGGTTAGATCTAGGTCTCTAAGTACGAGCTACTAATAATTATAATTTTCTAAATAGTTTATAACTCTTTAGTCCTAAGTTACCTTAATATTAATTTAATATTTATAATACTTTTATAAGACTAATATTAAAATAATATATTAAAGGATATTAAATATTTCGTCTAAATATATAGTATTTATTAATACTTATATAAAAATTATAAGTATTACTAAAGCTTATTATAACTCTTATTAATTCCTAATAAGTTTTAATTATAGATATCTATTAATTTTATAATAAAACTACTATCTATTTAAAAAGGGGACTTTAGGTTTCTAATAGTAATTATAGATCGGCTATTTAAATATATCTAGTTAGAAGTTATAATATTTATAATTACTAAAGTTTATATAGAGAGGTTCTAAGATACCTAGTAGTAGTTCTATAGTTTCCTTAAGTTAATCATTACTAATTATAATTTAAATTAAATTAGTACTTTTTAGATAATATTATACTAGTTAATAGGAATATAATAATTATTATTAATATTATTCTACCTCTAGATAGATAGTAGGATAGAGAAGGTAATACTTAAGATTTAAATATTCCTATAAATATATATTACTTTCTTATAACTACACTAGCTAGTTTATTTTATTATATACTAATTAATACTAAATAATAGGGATTCTTTAGTTATTAGGATTAGTTCTTGAGTTACTAAAATTCGTTTAAATAGGTTTTTAAATAGGTTTAATATTATACTTATTCTATACTTTCTAATAATAAAGTAGACTACTTATTCTAGTTTAAAATATACTTTAGTATTTTTATCTTATTTTAAGGATAGTATTACTATAGCCTAAGTAGTAATAATATATATATAATAATATAACGAAATAAGTATTAATAAGATATAATAAGTAACTAAGAAGTTCTAAATTAGGGATAAAATATAATTATTACTACGTTATATTAAAACAAATTAACTAAATAAGAAACTTAACTAAGTAGTTTCTAAATACTAAGTTATTAATATACTCAACTTATTAAATATTATATTAAATATCTCTATAAATATCTACTTAATATTTTATATTAATCTTATTGAATAAATAGAAAACAACCTACTACTATCCTAATAGTATATAGATTTATATCCTAACCTTATCTTAATCCCTACTAAAGAAAATAATAAGATTTATAAAAAATATAAAATTAAAAAAATACTAATAGTAAAGAATACTTTAAGATAAAACTATAATTATAATATACTAGTGAAATAGAAAAATTATAATATCTCAATATAAAAAGTTTTAGAAAGTCTTATTAATAATAAAACTATATTATAATTTAAATTATAATATAGAAATATTAGAAAGAATAATAGATTAATATTAATTTACTAATAATAAAAAGTTATATAAATTACAAATTAAGTAATATAAT
>QAPF01000914.1:0-16255 GCA_004367935.1 Colletotrichum sidae | reverse complement strand
TATAAAGTAGTATTCTAGTTATTTATTATTATTATTATTATATTATATAGTATAAAGTATTATATAAAGCTCTAGATCTATAGTATAGTAATTACTTACTAATCATTATATAATTAGCTATAACTAATACTAGATGCTTAATACTTATTACTAGTAAGATATAGAGGGCATACTACTATATATATAGTAATATGTATAGTTACTATATACCCTATAATATAGCGTAACTATTAGTATTAGTATTATATAATTATAATTCTTTAAAGAAATAATTATAATAAATAGACCTATACCTTCCCTATTCATTAGTAATTATATTAACTAACTATATTATTCCTACTTAAAGTTTCTTCTATTTAAATAGTTCTTTAGTTTTAGTATTATCTATAGAGTTTATTAGCTAAGAGCTAACTACTAAGTATAAGTCTCTTTAAAGGGTCCCAAGAGGCATATGACTTTAAATAGATTAAAGACCCTTAATATAAACCATATTACTATCTTTTGAGTATTAATAGTAATCTTTGATAATTACTTTAATTTTACTAATAATTACTTTTTAGTTTACTTAATTAAGAATATTATTTAATTTTTAATATTGAAATAGTTCAAAACTTTATAGAAGTATTATATTTCTTTTTCTATAAGGAAGTTAATAGTTCTATTATAGGAATCCTTCTCGGCTTAGAATTATAGGTATTTATTATATCTCTCTATAAGTAAAAATAGTTTTTCTTATTTGAGTTTTTTATAAAGCTATTAAGATAGACTTAGTATTAATTTATATTAGAAACATTGAGAAAAAAAATAGCTATTAGTATGATATTAAAGTTGATATTTCTAAAAAGTATAGAGATTTAATTTATATTACTGTTTATAAGATTGAATTAATTTTAAAATCAGATATTTATTGTTAAAGTAATCTTATTAAGTTAGATATTAAATATAATTTTCTAGAACGATATTAATTATTATATATTTCTTATAGATAGTCTTCTTATTCTTATATCTAAAAGGAGACTTTTAAATTCAATTTTAGATAATTGTGAAATTAAGAAGGTTTTTTATTTAATTAGTATTATCAAATAGTAATAAGTATAATTTTAAAGGATTTCTATAGGTTTCTTAGGATTAATTATTTCAGTTTTAATACTAGGTATTATAAAGTAGATTAGTATAAAGCTTTCTTCCAATATTCTATTTATAATATTATATAATGTTTCTGTCGTTATTTTTATGAGTATAGTATTATCAAAATAAATAGTAGTTCCTACTACTAATTCTATATTAGTAATAAATACTTTGTTAAAATATAGAAGGATTACTTTATACTTCTTAATAGTATATTTTATTAATTAATATTCTATGAGTAGTTTTAAATATATTGAGTATTTACTATATATAATTCTTTGTTGAGATTTCTTATAAAGTAGTTTTAAAATATTACTATTACCAATTTAATATAGAAATTAATATCGTTACTGATACTTAAAGTATTAGTTATACGTTTAGTTATTATATATATCGTTAACTAGAAATTGATTATAGTTTATAATATAGTTATTCTCTTATCAAAATTCCTTTTATTAATTTCTGAAGGTTTCTATAATCTATTGATATAGTTTATGAATAGTTAGTTTTACTTTATTAATAATATTATAGAAGATATTCACTATATTGAATACTTAGTATAAAGTTATATATATATCTTTACTAATATTTCTTTATAAGTCTTAAGGGTGTAAATAGATATATTGAAATAGGTTAATTCTAGTTATTTTTACTTTAAATATTTTAATTTTATTTATATAATTATAATTCTTAGCAAATAGTCTAAGGTTTATATCTTTCCACTTTTGAAAGTAGTTATAATAAGTTATATGAGTTTTATATTTATTTCTAACCATAATAGTTATTCATATAATAAAGAAATCATTCTTAATTAGTACAACTAATGTTTTATGATATATATATAATTATCTAGTTAATGAATCTTTAAATATTTCTTCAGTAGAATTCTACTTGATATTATAATCTATATATTTAATAATAAACATCTATATGCTATTTTTAAACATATTATACTCCTTACTTATCTACTTATTATTCAATTAGTATACTTTAGTAAATAATACTTTAACTGTTTTATATAATTAATTAAAAATAATATAGTACCTTAGAAATATTTAGTAACTTCTCCTAGAGTATATATAGAGTCTTAGGGGCTTTTGTAATCTTAGTTATTACTCCTTTTAATTAGAGCTATCTTTTGTAATAAGGCTTTATAATATAAGTAGAATTACTTAGGTATTTAGTTCAATTAGTCATAGGTTTAGTATTGATATATTTCTAGTAGTTAATATTAATAATATTACTTGAGTTATAACCTTTTATTTTTTTAAGCTATTCAGTATAGAAAGGTATTATTATATAATGAATATAAACTTTCTAATTTTTAGCAGTTATTCAATATATTCCCAAGCTTTCTTACTTGTCTATTCCAAATGGTAATAGTTCTTCTAATTAAATTTAATACTTTCTTCTATTCATTAAATTAATATATTTTCACTAAGTATTTCTACTAGCTTCTCCTTTACAGCTTTTATATTTATAAGAAAATTCCTTTTTTTAATAAGGTAGTATTTAAGTAATCATGATACCTTTCTTTATATTATAATAGAATAGATTTTCTCTTAGTTTTAGAAAGCCTTTTAGTAAAGATTCTATAAGTTTTCAAAGTAGAATTCTTGTTCTTTCTATATTTATATATGATAATAGATATATATATATTATTAATATTTATATCTATATTAGAAAATATAATTTCTTCTCCCTATTATTTAGATAGATCTTTCTAATATATTTCAATAAGTATTAGTATCTTAGTTTATTAGAATATACTTTAATATTTATTAATATAAATTATTATATTCTAATTATCTTATCTTTCTCCAGGATTATTAATAGGATTTAGAGAAGACGATATAGTTGAAAATAATAAGTTAGAAAGATATTTATAATTAGTATAGTTCTACTATATTTTCATCATAAACACTTCTTCAAGAATTATAACTTTAGAAATATATATATTTATTAGGTAAATTATAACTATTAAGTGTAAGTTTCTCCCTAATAGAAACTTATATATATTTCCTAATTTAAGTTTTTAAAGGTCTCTTAAAGTAAATTGAACATATTTAATAATACATATAAGAATAGTGTAATTAGCTAGAACTAGAAATAAGATTAAAGTTAATATAATTATTAATCTAATCTATGAAGTTATAGCTATATAAATATATAATGAGTAGTAAATAGAGATAATAAGAGAATGGAAAACAAGCATTGTAAATTATCATTATATATACTTTCTAATATATAGAGTAGAATCTGTTGTTAGTATTTTAAAGAAAGTAGATTGAAAAATACAAGTAATTATATTTATTAGATGAATAGTAATATTTATATTATCTAATTAATACAAGTTGCTTTTTTCGTATTATTTCTTAAGATTATCCTTTTCCTTTATATTTTAAGTTATAGTATTAGTTATTTAATATTTTCCTTTTCAGATTTCTAAGATATATAGTAATTATATTTTGTTAGATAGCTATATATCTAGATATCTATTTAGTATTTTCTATACTATTTAGTAAATAATATCTATTAGCCTGCTATAATATTAGTATATAAGTAAATATTTAAAGAATACTTAGAAATAAGAATAATAGATAATGATTTTATAATATATTTAGTTTTTGTATTATTTATTATAATATTATAAGCTTATTAGTTTACTAGAAATCTTTAGAAAGTACTTATTATAAATTTATATTATATAGAGGAAAAGTATTATCATAATAGTTGTATCAAAGGTCTTTGATCTATTTAAAGTTATATACCTCTTAAGACCCTTTAAAGGAAGCTACACCTAATAGTAAGCTCTTACTTTATAAACCCTATAGATAATACTAAGGCTGAAGAACTATTTAAATAGAAGAAACCTTAGGCAGTAATAATACAGTTAGTTAATATAATTACTAATAAATATAAGAAGTATATTAAAGGGAAAGTATAGATTTATATTTATTGTAATTACTTCTTTAAAGGATTGTAGTAGGATTATAATACTAATACTAACTAGCTATTAATACTTATTACTAGCTGTTAATAGTTACTAGCTATTAATAATTAGTAGTAGTAGCTAATAGTTAGTAGTAATTATTATACCTAGTTTATATAATTAGAAAGTATATACCTACTAGTTGTAATTACTTATTATAAAATTCAAGCTTACTACTCTTATTATAAAATAGTAAAAGCTAGCTAGATATTAAACTATTATATTAAGTGGGAAGGAGGAAAAGTATTATAAAAGTATTTATTATTATTTTATATTACTAGCTTCTCTATATTATTTCCTAGGATATTCTTACTAAATAAAATAAAGCTTTTTATAAGATTCTCATTTGATTATTAGTATAATACTTTGAATTAATTTAAGTACTATAATTTAAACTTTAGAGTTTAGATAGCTTTTCGTCTTCAGGTTATTATTACTAGGGGAAAGGTTATTATAGTATTATAATTATTAAGTTAGTTTCTTATTATCTCTCTACTTATTAAATATATATACAATATTTAGAAATAGTAGTAAAAGATAGTAATTTATTATAGAATCATTTCTTTTATTTATATTAATTATATTATATATATTATCATATCTTTATTTTTGTGGGTTAGTAAAGATCTAAGCTATTAGTTTACTCTTTGATAGATATAAGTAATATTAAGTTAATAAGTTATTATAAGTTTATTTTCCTTTCCTATTTTTACTATATAGGTTCCTAGAAATTATATTAGTATTCTAAGGTAATATATAGTTGTGATAATTTTAAGTTACCTGTTTTTTGATATAGGTTTCTAGAGGTTTCTTTAAGAAGTATTATAGTTTTATCTTTTAAATTATCCTTATTAATTTATAGTTAAGTAGTAGTAAACAATACTAGTAGTAGTAAAATATTACTAATTAATGTTAGTTTATAATTAGTAAATGTTATAATCAATTGGTTATATAAATAATATATAACTAGTTATCTTTATTTGTGACATTTATATTTAGGTTATAACGTGTATATAGATGCTGTATACTATAGGGATAAAGCCGTATAATAATCCTTCTATTCTTATTAACCTAAAGAAATAAGTTAACTGCTTAGTTATTTATTACTACAGCTGTAACCACTTCAATGCCGCATTTAATTTAATATATGTATTAACTTTAATCCTAATATCCCCTTATAAGAGTTTACTATCATCCTATTAACTCAGCTGAATACAAAACCTTGATATATTAAGTAGAGAATTACTTCAAGACTTCTATATTACAAGATTAAACTTATAGTCCTTAATTATATATACGTTCTAATGGGGATATATATATAGATTAATTATAATATAAACTTATACTGCTATGTTAAGGTACAAAAAGTATATTATATCTAACTAATTATTATTAGCCTTTAAGTATATATTCACTGTAATCCTAATAGTATTAAGTTAAAAGTAGTATTAAAATAGCTAAAGTTATAATAATAAGTAACTAAGTAGTTAACCTATTTATTTAAGCTAAGAAGAATAGAAAGATTACCATATAGATTCATTCTTATAATATAATATATATATATATATATCTTATAAATTAGATATAGATATATTATATAGACATAACTAGTTATATACTATTTACGCAATCAATTAATTACGATATTTATTAGTTATAGAGTAATAATAATAGACTTCCTCGCTATAGAAATCTAAAACATAATCTAGTCTCTTCAAATATATATTTGAAACTATTTATTCTATATATTTAATATTAAAATCGGGCTACTAAGTATATTAACATAGTTATTAAAATATATAAAAGAACTATAAAGTATAAAAGTAAATTATCTTATGAAGTTTAGTTTGAAACTTTATATGTAGTAGTATTTCTATATTACTATAGATTAATATATTTATCAAATTAATAAATACTATACTAGTACTACAGACTTAAGCCTTAGGGCTTATATAAAGTACTACTATTAAAACTCTATATAACTACTACTTCTATAGTTTGATAAACAATCTTCACTTTAAATATCACTTCTTTAAATTTATTATAATACTATTGAAGTATTACTAAAATAGCTCTTATAGCTAGCCTCTAATATTAATAAACCTCTTATGTAAGTTTGATTCAATAATGAATAGTAAATTATATAAGAAATAGAAAATAGTAAAAAATAATGATACGTATTAATATTATAAAGTTTCTAATAGGGATTTTAATAAACTAATAGTAGACTAATTTGAAAGAAGATAGGAACTAATTCTTCTAAAAAGCTTTTATATAATTCTAAAAGAATTATAAGGTAGCTCTATAAATAATATAAATATTTTATATAAAGAAGAAACTACTTCTTATGAATACCCTTTTAATAGTAATATTGTCTACTTTCTTATATAATAGATAACTATATAATATAAATTAGAAATTAATAAAGTTTTGATTAAGAAATTGGAAGGGTTTTACTAGGTTTTATAGATTAACCTATTATTTGAAATCTAAATATAGATTAGTAGCCTTTTTATAATCTAGGAGTACTAATATAATTCATATATTAATATATTCTTCTAATATCCTACTAAGTATTATAAGAATCCTTATCATTACATTTAGATTTTTAAGAAGATTTACTATTTCTACTAGAAGTCGAAATAGATATTTATTCAATACCTTATTCAAATTAATTTGACTATAAGATAGATAGGGGGTATCTTTAAATAAGGGATATGTAGCTAAATTACTTCTAACTAATTTTATCTTATCAAATCTGAAGAGTTACTATTAGTTATAATATTAATTAGACAGACTTTTATATTATAACTTGGTATTAGTATTTTATTATAATAGATTTTCAGAGTTTTTAATATAGAATTATAAAATTATAATAAGCTACAACTCGGATTCTAATTACAATTAGGACTTAATTAGAATAAGAATATGTAAATAATCAATATAGGGGTAGTTTAAGTTATTCTAATACTAACATAATATTACGATATTATTACTTTTTCTACTATGAGAAGCTAAATAGATTAATAGCTAAGATTAGTAGGTTTTAGTTGATTTCTACTACAAATATATATAGGGACTAATAAGTAGAGCCTATAGTTGTATAAATATACATATAGGCTAGTATATATATATATATATTATAATATGAAAAACTGTTTTATTATTAAATAGGAATTACATTTTACCTATCTATTAATAACTTTGAATATTAATATTTAAGCTTTGTAATTATGGAGAGAAATTATAAATACTAAAGAAATAGTTTAGTTCTTTAGATAAGATCTTTTAAGGGATAAGTAAGTATAACTATTAGTAATAATATTGTGATAATAAGTAAGACGAGAGAAATATAAAGATAAACAGATAAGCTATTTTGTTTAGTTTTTATATTAATAAATCATAAGTTTCTTATTTTTATTTGAACTAATAGTAATTATAATTATTATAGAATAGTTAGTAAGAAGTTTATAAGATAATAGAACTTTATATTAGTTATATTACTATACTTATACTAATTAGATACTATCTTAAGTATTAATTAGGAAATCTATATTATCAAGATAATTATATACATTAACTTTAATAGATAGGTATTAAAGGTTCTATTGTATATAATTTTAGAAATAGTATATCCAAGTATTTTTAGGAAGTTATAATTATAATATAGAAAGGTTATTCTCAATTCTATAAGAAATAACATAAAAATAGATATAATTAGTAGCCTAATTGTTTAAGCTATTAGTAATATCTTAAAAGAGATATATATAGATAGATTTATAGATTCTATTAAATTACTAATTATAATATCCTTCAATTTAAACGAAGGGGGAGATAAGTAGTTAATAATTAATTTACTATAGATTAATATAGTTCTTATAATTATATGACTAGTTATTTTTAAAAAGATTAAATATATATTACTAATTATTTATATTTCTTTTATAGGCTTGTTTATTAAAAAAAGATCTCTAGCTTTTTATTTTACTAGTAGTCTTTTAATCATTATATTTATCTAAAGAAGAATTTAAATGGAATGAAATTAGACTTATCGTAAAGATTACTCTATAATATACTAAGAGAATATTTCCTTCAGATTTAATATTAAATTATAGACTTCATAGATAAGGGTTAAATCTACATTGACTTATTTATAGCTAATATAACTATTCTTTCTATTCAAAAGCCTAAGGCAAAATAATAATTGTATATAGATTATTATATTTTCAATACTATTAGTATTTACAACTATTACTTTCTATTATTAATTAGGGAGATATTTTACTTATTATTCAAAGTAATATAAGTTGTAAAAATTAATATATATAGAGTGTATTTATGAAGTTTCTATTTTAGAGGAAGATAAGTATAAAACTACTTTCTAGATATATTTCAGCTTATTTAAGTAACTTGTTACTCTTTTTAAGCTGATAAATATATTTTTAATATTTTAGTATTAAGTAAGCAATATATTTTGAGGTATCTTTAATAACTTTATTACAAATTACTTAGATAATATCTTTATTTTTAGTAATAGGTCAAAGAGTGATTATAAAGATAAAATTACATACGCTTTTAAATAATTATAAGAGGCTAATTTGTATTTATATTTAGGGAAGTATGAGTTTTCTATAAAATGTATTAAGTATTTAAGTTTTATTATTAAAATGAGGAAAGATATCAATTGTAATTCTAAAAAGATTAAAACTATATAGGAATAAGAGGTCTCCAAGAATATCTATGATATTAAGAACTTCCTTAGTTTTATAAACTCCTATTATAATTTGATAAAGTATTTATCTAATTTAATAAAACCCCTTATATAACTAATATAGGAAGAAGTATTATCCTATTGGAATATTATATATTAGTAGGTATCTAAAACGCTTAACTTTATACTTATCTTAGAATTAGGTATAATTTAATAAGTTTTAGAGTAATACATAGTAGTAGAAGTAGATTACTTAAGAGTAGTATTAGGATATTTAGTAATAGTTTTCTATAGCTTTCTTATAAAAAATGTTTCCAACTATAGTGTTGGTTTATCCGGAGGGTAACGCACGCCGTACGTGATCTTGCCGTACGGGTGCAAAGTGGTGTTCTGGTTATTCGTTGTTGTTATTGTTACGTTACGTGGCGCGTGGCCACGTACGTAGAAATAGGGCCCATATGGCCCGTATGGCCACATAGCCAGTATTGGCTACGTGGCACGTACGGGCCGTACGGGCCGACTATTTACCCGACGGCGCCATGGCGTGGCAGCCCGTGACGGATGAACCGACATATAGTTTGAATTGGATAGGTATTTTTAGATAATATTATACTAATTAATAGGAATATAGTAATTATTATTAATATTATAAGAGGGGCTGATAGCTTGCTTTCTACTGCGACTATTAGTAGATATAATGCTTTTTAAAGTATAACTTCAGCCTTCCTACCCCCCTACTAACTATTATAACTAACCTCTAGTTAATCTAAAGCTAAAACCCTTATAGCTATAGTAGTTAGTATACTTATCTTATATCAATCCTTTTAATACTAAATAACTAATAACTTCTTCTATAATAACCTTATATCTTTATACTTTTATAATTATTAATATACAATTTGAATATCTCGAGATATTTAATTACTACTAACTATAGGTATTCTATTCAAATATTCATTATAACTTCAATATTTATAACCTTAATATTTCTACTAAGCCTTATTTACTCTTAAGATAAGACTTTATACTATTAATATAAAGGTTTTTTACTACTAATATAAGCTAACTTATAATCTCTATATAAATATAATAAGACTCAGCTTATTCTTATTAGTAAATAATCTTAGTATATTAATTAAATATAACTAATATTTAATATAAGCTAACTTATAATCTCTATATAAATATAATAAGACTCAGCTTATTCTTATTAGTAAATAATCTTAGTATATTAATTAAATATAACTAATATATAAATAATACTTATATAGATATAAATACTCCTAATATAACTTAATAGCTTTTAAAACTCCTATAATTATATTACTATAATACTTTAAGATACTTAATAATTAGTATTATGAAAATATATTAATATTAGAATATTATCTAATTAATCTTTCGTCTTTAAAATTTTTAGTTTAATATAATAGTTTATAGAATAATTAGATAATTACTTTTTAAATATCTATTAGTTACTTATTAATTATGATTTTTAAGATGATATTATTAAAGCTTAACTTAATAAACTAATGGTTTTAATTATAAGAATTATAAGTAAATATTACTATACTTGTTTTAAACTTCTCTTTTTAGAAGTAGTTATATAGATTTCAAAAGGATTTTAAATCTATTATAAAGGATATAGAAAACTAATAGGTTATAAAACACCTAGTTCTTATAAGTATTCTATTTTATCCCATTTTTAAGAAGTTTAAAAAAGTCTTTCTTCTTACAACCTTAATAGTTACTTTTAGCTATATATATTAAGCTTTAGTTTTAATAAAGTTCTTTCTAATTATTACTATGAAGTCTTCTACTACTATAGGATTAAATATTAAAACTAGAGGTATAATTATCTATAATTATAAGTAGCTTTATTATTATTTTAACTAATTATGAACTAGTATTAGTATGAATACTATTACTAAGTAAAATCTATAATTAAATCTATATATAAGATGAAGAACTTAGATATTATTCTAAATATAGAGCAAAAGTAACCAAATTATTAATATTATTTTACTTTAAGATAGATAGTAGAATAAAGACAATAATATTTAAGATTTAAGTATTCTTATGAATATATATTACCTTTTTATAACTAGACTAATTAATTTACATCATTATATATTAATTAACATTAAATAATAAGAATCTTCTAATTATGAGAATTGGTTTAAATAGATTTCTGATTAGATTTAATATTATATTCATTTTATATCTTGAGATAGTAGAATAAAGTATTCATTTTAACTTAAAATAGGCTTGAGTATTCTTATCTTATTTACAAGATAATACTATTATAATATCAATAGTAATAATATATGCATAGTAATATAATAAAATAGGTATTAATAGAATGTAATAAATAGTTAAAAAACTTTAAATTAAAGATAAAATATAGTTATTATTAGATTATATTAAAATAAATGAGTTAAATAAGAAATCTAACTAAATAGTCTACAAATATTAGGTTATTAACATATTAAACTTGTTAAATATTATATTAGATATTCCTATAGATATCTATTAAATATTGTATATTAATCTTAAATACATAGAAGCCAGCTTATTACTATTTTCATAATATATAGATATTCATTCTAATTTCATCTTAGCTTTTATTAGAGAATATCAGTAACATTTAAGAGGAATGTAAAGTTAAAGAGATACTAGTAATGAAGAATATTTTAAAATGAAGATAAAATTATAATATACTAATTGAATAGAAAGATTATTGGATTTTATTATAGGAGTTTTTAGAAAGTTTTATTAGTAATAAGATTATATTATGACTTAAACTATAATATAAATACATTAGAGATCATAAGCTACTAATATCGATATATCAATAATAAGAAGTGATAATAATTACAAATTAAGTACTATAATGGTATATTAGATATATATATAAATTGTGACAAGACTTATTCTTAGCTATTCAATAAATAAATCAAGTAAAGAGATTAATATTATTTCACCTTTCTTTATATTCTTCATATTCTTCTTCTCTCTTATTATTATTCTATTTTTCTTCTTTTTGATTATTAAGAATAATAATAAGTAATGTTTATTCAGAATTGTAACATTATTAGTATTAGTAAGAGTTACTAATTATAGAATAATAATAGATAGGCAAACTAGTATTAATAAAGCTAAGAATATAATGATAATTCTAATAAAATATAGTATAATTATTATAATATATTATTATATCTCACTATATAAAGATACGTAGAATAAAAATAGGGAAGGAGAAAAGGAGAAACTTATTATTATTTATATAATACTATTAAGATTAATAAAGAGTTACTTAAAAGTAAAATTAAATATAAATATAAGAATATATTTAATCTATAAAGAAGGAGTAGTAAGTATAATAATAATATAAACTAGGAATACTTACTAAGTATAATAGAAATAGTTATTATAATATCATATTATAGTAGAAAGCTCTCATAAAAAGATAGGAATGTAATAGTTCTTATTGATATTTTTGTTATTAATAATTAGGATTATAAGGATAGTGATATATTTATTAAGTATAAATAAGTAATTAATTTAGTAGTTAATAGTATATAGCTTAGGATTCGTAATAAAGAAATAAGAATTTCATTTACACTTATTTTTGATTTTCAATATGTATAATACGATGAATTTATAATTTGATATATAGGTTTAAACGAAGTCGTTCTTATTATAGTTAGAATAATAATTAAGATAAGTAAAAGTAATTATATTAGAAAGTTAATTTCTTATTTTATTAGAATTCCTTTTAATAATATAGGTATTATAAGTATAAATAGTAAGTTAAGAAAAAGTATAGTTATAAGAAGAATTATTATTAGGAAGTTTGAAACTAGTAGTAATAATAATAGATATAATAGTAAAAAGAATACAAAAGAGAAGTATAAATAGAAAGATAGTAAAATAACAATATTATAATAAGTATAGAATAAGAATTTATATAATTCTAAAAAGAGAAAGATAGAATTATATAAAAAAAGAAAAAGGAAGTTTCTTATAAATCAATAGAGAGAGAAATATAATGTAGAACTATTTAAAGTAGAAATAATATGGATTTTCTTATTAGTAAGACTATTTAATATTAGCAGTATTTGAATTTTTGTATTAGTAAGATTATTATTTATTAGTAATATTTAAGAGAAGTATTTTAGATAGATGTTTCTAATGAGTTAGACTAATTTAAGTAATTAGAAGTTATTAGTTTTTTATTAAAGTTATTAATATTAGATATTATAATAATAATAGAGTATAAAGATAATAAGAGGTATATTATAGACTTTAGTTTTAAAGTTTATATAAGATATTACTATTTGGATTTTATATAATTATATCTCCTATAGTCTAATAAACAGTTTTTATTTTAAATATAAATTCTCTATATTTATTATAGATGAGAAATCGAAGAGGCTACCTAAAGAGGCCTCTAGGCACTATATAGAAGATATATGAGGAAGCAAAATAACCTGTATTATTACTACTGAAATACAGTATATACAAAGTATTTAAACCCTTAAAATATTACTTTTAAAGTGTAGTCTAAAGCCTAATTTTATAACTTATATAGCTATATCTATTTTATTGTATAGCTTTCTAAATATTAGATATAATCAACAGCTAGAAGAAGCTATTCCTAGTAGCTCTAAATATAAAAAGCATTTAAGCAACTATTTTTAAATATTTAAAATATTTAAATAACTATCTTTAAGTGAAAATAATAAGGCTTTTAAGCTATAGTAAAAGTAATAGAACTCTTAAGTCTTTTAAATCTTATTATTTAATAAAAGTAATAATCTTAAATAGCTTCTACTATTTAAAAATAGCTTCTCCTATTTTTTTTAAATTTTAAAAGAATAAGGAAATTCTAAATATAATCTTTTAAATATTTCTAATATTCTATAAGACTACTACTTTCTTCTTTTTATTTTAAAGATATATAACCACTTAAGATCTTTACTTATTATTATTATTACTTAAAATTAAAACTCAAGAGTATACTATATAAAAAATAACTATCAAGCTAAATAAGATTATAAAGTTTACCTTCTTTTTTAAAATATCTCCTATCTATTATAATTTTTATACTTTATATATTCTATCTTACTAATAGTATAAAAATATTACTCTAAATATTATTTAATCCTAATAAGAATTAAAACCTACTAAAATTAATATCTAACTATTAAACAACTTATATAATATATAAAGCTTATTCTTATAATAATTGAAAAAGTATATTCAAATAACAATTAGTTATTAAAATATTAACTACTTATTAATATTATTATAAAAAGATAAATCTTTAATTCTTCCTAAGTTGTTAGGATTAGCTTTTTTAAAAATCAGATCTTTATTATTTTAAGTATATAGTCTGAATAATATCTAAAATATTAATTTCACTTTATAACCGAGTTGAATTAGAGCATTTTATATAGATTCTTAGGCTTTTTCTACCCCTCTAGATATATTAAATAATATTAATATATCTAAAAAGTAATATTTAGATAAATTTTCAAATTTTAATTATTATAAGTTAAATCTATTATAATTAAAGGAATACTATTTCAAAAGTAGTTAATCTAAGTATAAATAGATTGAAGAAATAAAAAGTAGAATAAAATTAAAAGAAAGAGTAATATATTATATATAATTAGGGGGCAAAATCTAATATATATTATATATAACTAAATGTAGCTATACGTACTACGCGAAGCTTTGTTTCAAGCGGTTTAAATAAGGTGGGGTTTATAGAGATAGTACTAATACTTAAGGTTTAACTAGTATAAACTCTACTTTTCAAATATATTATTCTTAATATATCCCCCTAGCTTTAAGGGTTCTATTTATAAGCTAGCTATTTTTAAATAATACTAGTTAAACCTTCTATTTATATCTTATAAGAAGCTCCTTCTATTATCTTATTATTCTTATTAAACTTCTATTCTTATAGTAAGAAGAATAATACTATTTATAAGCTATTTAGATACTTCTTATTAACTAGAAAGTACTTCTAATATTCCTAAACTTTTTATTTAATTTTATTATTACTATAATTTAAAATCTATAGATTCTAACTAGTTATTAAAAGCTTTATTAAGACTTTTAAATACTAAAAGCTTTTTTTAAAGTTTTTCTTCTTATTATAACTTTAAATCGTTAGATTAATCTATTATATTAATCTAAATAATAAANTTTTTCTTCTTATTATAACTTTAAATCGTTAGATTAATCTATTATATTAATCTAAATAATAAAAGTATTAAACTAGTAGTTCTAGAGAGGTTTTATAAAGCTATTAGCTATAAGGTCTCTTAAAGGTATATACTTAATCTTAAAATACCCCTATATAGCTTCTTATTATAACTAGTAGTTATAGATACCTATATATTATAGCTTTATATATAGTTATACTATTTTAATAATTATAAGGCGTATTATTTACTAATTATTATATTAGATTTAGATAGTAAGGTGAGGTTTATATACTTTACTTCTACTAAATATATTTATTATAAAATCTATTTAGAAGATAATAATAAAATAATGAGTAAAAATAGCTTCTTAACTAACTTAGGATAGTATTAAAAGCTCTATTTTAGTTATTAAAATAATAATAATATTTTGTTTATTTACTTACTATATAATTAGGCTTCTAAAGAGATATATAGTATATACTTAAAAGTTCTTTCAATTATTACTATTATTTATAAAACTAATATCTATAGTAATTATAAAACTATTAAATAGATCTCTAGTTTTATAATTAAACTTAAAATAGAAGTTCTTTATTTTACTAAAGTATTATATTATTTATTTAACTTCTATATAGTGGTTATCTAAAAGGTTTTAGTTAGAATATAATAACTAGTTTACTATATAAGTAGTATTTAGTCTTATTATAACTATAGTATAATTCATAAAGCTAATATCTTATTAGTAATACTTAATCTCTATATAAGAAGTTTAATTATATTATAATAGGAATTCTTTAGTTTTTAGAAAGGTTTTAAACTATTTAATATATTATATATATTTTATAAAATACTTAAAGAGTTTTTTAATATATACTACTTATAAAAACTATAGTTATTATATTATATAATTTTAAATAATCTTAATATTAAGAAACTACTATAAGTTTTTATTTCTCTCGAAATAATATTTCTTTTAAAAATCTACTAATAATATAAGTACTTTAGATATATCTTCTAAGGGGAATAAGAGTATATAGTTATTAATATAAAAGAAGAAGATAATATACTTCTTAAGTTAGTAATATAGTTTTCTTATAGTAGGTTTAAAACTAAAATGCTTAAGGTTTATTTCTAAATAATATTACTATAAAAAAAGAAACTTCTATAAACTATATAGTATTTTATTAAAATAGTAGATTTTAC
>QAPF01000913.1:0-15895 GCA_004367935.1 Colletotrichum sidae | reverse complement strand
TATAGTTATTTATTCTTATAATTAGTAAGAGATTTTATTAGAATTAAACTATTCAAAGTTATCTTATAGAGAGGTTAAATCTTTATTAAAAAAGAAGGTTTTATTAAAAGAGATATTATAAGTTATTATAATCTTATTTTAAACTAAGTTCTATATTTAATATTAATTAGTTAAAATATAACTAATTAAAAAACTAATAAAAGTATACTTTTTAAGATATATTAAATAATTATATTTCAGTTTTATATTTATAGTAAGAATAAAGTATTTATACTTATAGGTATAGAAATAAGTTAAATCTAGCCTTATAATATTATCCTTTTAAATAGTTTTATAAAACTTCTAATAAAATATTTACTAGCTTAAAAAATATATTAATATTTAGTTATAAAGAAATATTACTACTTATAGAATTTTAAGTTAGAATTTATAAGATAGTTTATTCCTATATTTTATAGCTCTTATATATATTTTAATAATTACTCTAATATACTTAATACTTTTATTTTAACTTTAAATATATAGAATAGATAATTTAAAATGTATACTTCGAGAGGTTAAATCGTATTTCAGGCTCTTATACCTAAGGACCTTATTATTATATTTAAAGATTTTAATATTAATACTATATTAATATTTAAGGAGTATTATAAAACTCTTAAATATTCTTATAATAATAGTTCTAATATAGTTAATAAAATAGAAATCCTAAGAATAATTAGTAGCTCTATTTATAAATATTAGAATTAAGGTATAATTACTATAATCTTATTAATAAGAATAGAAGTTAAAAATAATATATTTTCTTAAAGTAGTATATATAATACTTTTATATTCTATCTGGTAAATCTTATGTTTTACCTTACTAATACTACAAACTTTATATACCTCCTAAATAAACTAATATTTATTATATTTTAAATAGCTATTAGTAATATAAATACTTTATATAGCTAAGATAAAATAGTTAAAAAACTATCTATTAAAATATCCTAACTACTAATACTAAAGCTATTTATTATTTCTTAAGAATGTTTAAATAGTATTTATAGTATACTACTAATAGTAGTAATATCTAGGAAAAAGTTTATACTATATAATTTATATCATTAAAGTAGTTAATCTTTCGTAAGATATATAATATTTAAAGACTTACTAGCTATATCAAATATTAATAGCTATAATTTCAGAATAATTATTCCTCTATAGTTAAGATAAGTAGTTTAACTTAATATCCTATTAGTAACCTTATTTTTATAACTATTAAAAAGAGATGAAATTCGTAGCTAAAGTAGTATAAAATATAATATTATATAAATATAACTTAACCTCTTTATTTTTACTAATTATAATAAAGATCTTAGTATCTCTATAACTTTTAATAAGTATAAACTTTATATTATATTAAATATAATTTCTTATAGAAGCTTTTTAAAAAGTTATAAAATACTTTATATCTTAGAAGATATAAATTAAAATATTTAAATTAAAAATAAAAAAGTCTCAGAAAGAATACTACTAAGGTCTTTTTTTATAATATACTTATTATATAGTATTATAGCTATTTTAGCTAAAAGGCTAGCTATATAGTTACTATTACCTAAAGGTCTAAATTCTCATTAAGAAATCTAGATCTAAAACTAGTAACTATTTCATCCTCTTTTTAATTAAAATGTTTAATACCTAGCTTTTATAAGCTAATTAAAAATATATATAATAATAATACGCTAAAGTATAGCTTAGCCTATATTTTAGAAAGTATAGAAATTTATCTAAACCCTAGAAATATCTCTTATTACCTTAAGATTTCAAAATAATAATTAGAGTTTCTATTATAATATTAAAAATACTATAGCTAATCTTATTATATAAGAAAGCTTTAAAGAAATACTAGATTACTTTTATAATAACTAAAATAACTTTATCTAGAAATATAATATCTAAGTAATTTTAAATTATAAGTATATAGCCCTATATATAGGATTCAATTAATAAGAAGGCTATTAAAATCATAAAGTTATAAATTTAAAATATTCTAATAATAAAAAAAGTATAGTTAATTATTTAAGCCCTATATATAGTATCTTACTACTTCTAAAACTACGCCTTAATTACTACTCTTATAATAAGGTATTTAAGTTTAAAAAACTAAAATATCTCATAATATACTAAAGTAGTATTTTAGAAGTATAATTTATCTATAATACTAAAATAATTATAGAAATTAGTAACTTATATTACTATATCTTCTTCTATATAATAATATTAATATTAGAATACTTTATTTATATATCTAAAGATTTAAGTTATTATATAGGTTTAATTTGATTACTTATACTAATATTCTTAAGCCTTTGAGGTATAAAAACTACAAAAAACTTTATAAACTTTTAGATCTTTCTTAATAAAATCTATAATATCTCTTATATGAACTTCTTTAGTAATATTTATAAGGAGTTATTAATCCTCTTTATAACCTATCCCTATAAGAATAAAACCCTTAAGAGTATTTAATTTAGATATTTCAATAACTTATTAATACTATTTAGATTTTAGAAAGTTACTTAAGAGTAATTCTTAAAGAAACTCTAAAAAAACTTTATTATATAGTTACCTTGAGGTTAAAATAGTCCTATAAATTGTAAACTTTAACTTCTACCTAAAAAGTATTATATTAAATTAACTACTAATTAATTCTTTTAAAAACTAAAAGAAGGGTATTTTTAGTAAATATCTTAATATTTAAAATATATTAAATTATTATAATACGTACTTTTTAGCCTAGTAGCTCTTTAGTATTATAAGACTCTTAATTATTATATATAATTAGGAGGTAAAATCTAGTATATATTATATGTAATCAAATGTAGCTATATATATTATACGAAGCTTTATTTTAAGTAGTTTAAATAGGGCGGGGTTTGTAGAGATGGCGCTAGCACCTAAGGTTTAGCTAGTATAAACTCTACCTCTCGAGTGCGTTATTCCTAATAGCTTATAAGGTATCTAAGAAGTATCTTAGTACTATTTAGATCTTAACTAATAATAAAATAAGTAATTTATCTAAAACTTTATTTTTAAACCTAATTTTGTATAATTAAAAGAAATAAGAAAATCAGTAATATAAAAGGGTTATTTTAATTTAGATTTTAGTGTCAAAATTAAAAAGAGTTAAAATTAACTTTTTTAAGAATATAAATATCTCTAACTCTATTATTAGAATTCTAATTATTATATAACTTACTATTACTTAACTATTTTAAATATTACTATTTATCCAACTTTTTACTACTAATTATGTCTCTAGTTCTTTAATAACTTTAATAAAGTCTCCTATTAATTAAAGTTTTATTTCTCAGGTAATTACCAAACATTTAGAAGCTAGAGTTTTAGTTTTAGTGTTCCAATAATTAGTTTTAGTAAACTCTCTCTACTTTTTAGATAAATATTAACTTTAACTCATTTTTAGAAGATATAATAAACTTTCTATATCTTATTAAATTAAGTTTTATATACTAGTCATTGAATCTTGTTTAGGTATTCAATATTCTCAATTTGAATAGACTATTTTAAATTAAATAAGACCTTGAATATAAAGCCTTATTCTCTATAAATAGCTTGAGGAGTTCTACTATTTTCTTACTTTCTATCTTAATACTACTAAAATATATTATTGAACAATTAGTTTTTAAGGATTTAAATTACTTATATATATTATTTGAATAGTTGGGAATAATTTTAAAAAACCTATTTATCTATCTTAACTAGTTTTGAAAATATTACTTATAGATCTATTAAATTAAAAAGTACTTTAAATTATTTAAACTTTACTTATATTAAGTTTCTTATATATATATCAACTAATATGAAATCTATAGGTAAATAAATAACTTTAAAATTCCTTTCAAATATTCTTAATATAACTATGTTCATTAAATATCTATATATTGACACTTAGTAGATAGGTACTTATTATTCAAAACTCCTAATTAATTAATTTCATAGTCATTATAGTAAGGTTTCTAAATATCTCTGAAGTTGAGTTTGATATCTTGAACTAGTCCTTTTAATTTTATACCTTTCTTTAGAATAGATTTAGAATTAAGAGGTTTTATTTTAATTATTAATATTATAATAATACCCTATTGAAGAGCTTTCTATTGACTTAATTTTATAGATAAAAAAGTGATATAATCAAAACTTGACTATTAAGTTTCTTTATAATTTATAGAAGAAATATTTCTAGTAATTAGAAATACCTTAAATATTGTATTAATATTTCTTAAGTCTTTAGATTATAGTACTAGGAATCTTATCTTATAGAAATATTAAATTATATAGTCTATAGTATTTCAATGTATTCAGAAGGATTTATAAAATATCTTAATGATAGAGAGTATATAAATAAGATATTTGGCTATATTATAATTAATATATAAAAGACTAAACTTCCTTTTATTTAGTATATATAAATCTCTCTAATAAAATTTGACTATTATTCGTAATAAGAGATACTAGTAAAAATAGTATCATTATTATTCAAATATTGCATCATTTTCATAATACATATTTTATAAACTAAGTAAACCTTTGAATATTTTCAATTTCTTACTATCTGAACTCCTAAAAATACTTAATAAAACTTTATTGTTTAAGTCTATAAATATATTTTACATTTATAATAATCCTAAGGGTATTCCTTTAAATATCTTATGTTATAAAAATGAATATTATCTATATAGAAGAAAAAATAGAAACTTAAACTCTTATTTTTAGAAATATACATCCTTTCTAAATATAATAAGAAACATAATATTCTTAGTATACCATAGAGAACGTTATACTAAAAGAAGTATATCTTAACACCGATTAAAAGCTCATTCTAACTCTATATATTTTCTTATAACCTTCAATCTATCTAATAGTTTAATTATTATTAAATATCTATTAAGGTCTCTTATAAGATTTAGAAGTATACTAATAATATTAAATTATAAAACTTTAAAGTTGAATTATATTATACTTGTATAACTACTTAAAATCTCTAGATAACTAATATTAGTATATATATAATTTATAATAAATTAACTAATTATATATCTCTATATATATAAATCTTTATTCTATATTACTCTTAATAACGATCTATATCTATCTTGTAAATAAAACCCTATTTAAAAAGAAAGAATCTAATTTTAGTATTTTAGCAGTTTATTTCTCACTAAATATATTTCTCATTTAATCTTAGAATCTTAGTTTTTATTATAGTTTAAACAAAATACTTTTGTAATAATTCTAATAAATTAATAATATCTTCTGAAATCTTTAACAATATAATTAATCAATTCATATATACTTAAACCTTAATAAAGGAATCTCTCTCTTTCAATATTATTTCTTGAATAATATAGAATACGAATAAAAACTTAAACTTACTTTTATGAAACCCTTATTATAAATGAGATAACTAAAATACTGTTCTATTAAGGTTTTATCGATATAAAATGAAACTAAGAAGATTTCTCTATTTATAGTTAAACTATTAATTTCTAAATTCAGAATTTCTCTCTTGATTATATTCCAATACTAAGTAATAGTCTAACGAGGTAAAATATATTAACTAAATACTAAAAACTACTTTCTAATAATACAGGTTTTCTAGATCTTAGAAATCTAATATATAACTACTTAAAAAAAAATATTATACTACTCATCAAACTTTATTAAAATAGAGATATTTAAATTAGCTTGATTTGAAATTCTGTTATACTTTACTCGTACTTTTTACAATATAACTAAATATTTCAAACATCTTAATATTTTAAAACTTTTAGAAAAGCTTACAGGGAAATTTTATTTTATTATTATAAAAGAATTCTATTTAAATAGGTATTAAAGAACTATTATCAATAGTTATATTGATATATATCTAAATTATTATTAGTTTATCTAGAGGGTAATACATACTATATATAATCTTACTATATAGGTATAAAGTAGTATTCTAGTTATTTATTATTATTATTATTATTATTATATCATATAGTATATAGCTATATATATAGAAATAGGGCTTATATAGCCTATATAGCTATATAGCTAGTATTAGCTATATAATATATATAGCCTATATAGTCTAACTATTTACCCAATAGAACTATAGTATAGTAACCTATAATAGATAAACTAATATTCCCAACCTTTTATTTATACTATAGTAATATTATCTAATTATAAAAAAGCCTAAATAGCTAATTACAAAATACTATCTTTTTCAATAGCTTTCCTTACTATAAAACCTATTACTTATCTATTCCTCTATATAATTATAATAGTTATCTTAATTACTAGGATCTCTTTAAGTAGATATTAGAAATCGAAGGAATATGAAGCTCTATTCAAACCTAGAGCTATGTAACTATATAGCTCTAGGGGTATCATTTTGAGAAAATAGTAATATTATATACTTTCTAGTAATTTCTAGAGTTATTATTAGAAACTATAAAAGAGAGTTCTTACTATAAACTATACCTTAAGAGGTTAGTATAGCTGTATACCTTTATAAAGCCTTAAAAGCTATAAGAGAGGGTAATTATCTAAATTATATAAAGGGGTCTTAAGAAGCTATATAAACTTTGAAATATATCTATTAAATATACATTATTTAACTTTATTAAAGATTTAAACTCAATATAACTACATAGAATACTTCGATTTAAATAGAATAGAAATATATATTTAACTCTTTAGTAATATTCATCTTAAGATATTTAGTATATAATTCAAAGCCTCTTAGTAGAAATCCTAAAATAGGAAAAGTCTGAAACATCCATAGGAAACTAGAAATACTATAAACTCTAGTAATTAGGAAAAAAGGTTTATGAAACTCAATAGGGTTATTATATTTACTAAACGTATTCTAGTAAATAAATATATTAAGTGTATAATTAACTTATTAATAATACTATGGGGAACACTTTATTTCAAATTATAGTTAAGATATATAGTTAACTCCTTAATAGTAAAATCTATTAAAAGTTAGTATATAGTTTAGAAGCTTCTAGTAAAGTCTTAAAGTGGGGAGTAATCTGAAGTATTTTAGTAGAATAATTATATAATTTTTTACCTATAAGCTTTAGGGGATTATAAATACTTCTTCTATTAAATACCTCTTATTGATCTATAGTATAGTAGTAATAAGGGAAGGACTAACTACTAATTAGTATTAGTTTATCTAGAGGGTAATATATACTATATATGATTTTGCTGTATAGGTATAAAGTAGTATTCTAGTTATTCGTTATTATTATTATTATTATATTACGTAGCGTATAGCTACATACGTAGAAATAGGGCCTATATAGCCTATATAGCTATATAGCTAGTATTAGCTATATAGTATATATAGGCTATATAGGCTGACTACTTACCCAATAGCGCTATAGCGTAGCAGCCTGTAACGGATGAACTAAGAATTATAGTATAATATTTCTTTATTTCCTTATAATTAGATTTTTAAACTATTTAAAATTTAGGATTTACTATTTAGTAATTAAAAATATTTTTAGTTCTAGGAATAAAAGGTTTAATATCTTTAGGCGTCCATTTAATAGTACTTTCTTAAAGAAAGTTTTTACTAACATTGAGTAGATTAATTAGTTTCAATATATTAAGATCTAGTTTAATATTGAGATGAAGATATCTTTAAATATCTTAACTAATTATATAGATTTATAGTATAATATACTAATAGTTAAAATCAGAGCTTTTAGATAGTTCTATTATTATATTAAGATTACTAGAAGTTAAATATACTCTTCTTCAGTAATTCATCAACAAACTAATATAATAAATCAAAAAGGATTTCTTTCATATTTATTGTTTAATACTATTCCCTATTTGACTTAGTAGTTTAACGTCTAGCTAGCTTTTATTATTTTATAGTAAGAGTCGTAGGTTTAAATCCTTTAGTAGGCAACTGCGACTAATATTCCTACTAGTAATATAAACTAAGTTTAGTAACTACTACTAACTATAAGCTCTTACTAATAGATATTAATAGCTAGTAACTATTAATAGCTATTGATAAGTACTAATAGCTAGCTAGTATTAGTATTATATAACTCACTACAATTCCCAAAAGGTAATTATAATAGATATAAGTATATATATAGATACCTTCTTGTTAGTTATACTATACTAAAAGGTATATAGTAACTATATATATTACTATATATATAATAGTATGCTTTCTATATCCTACTAGTAATAAGTACTAGGTACTTAGTACTAGCTATAGCTAAATATATAGTAATTAATAAGTAATTACTATACTATAGATTAAGAGTTCTATATAGTACTTTATATTATATAATATAAGATTAATAATGATAAATAACTAGAATACTACTTTATACCTATATAGTAAAATTATATATAATATATATTACCTACTTTCTACATAAATTATTACTAATTAGTAGTTAATTCTTCTATTATTATAATACTATAGATAAGTAAGACTGATTATAATAGAAAAAGTAATTATGAAATCCTATACTCAAAATCTATATAAGATAAAGGATTATACGATTTATTACTTAGATATTTTAAACTACTTCTTATTTTAAAACCTCAATAGGAATCTCTAAAGTATATATTAACCCTTTAAAAAAGCTATTACTTAAACTTAATTTAAGAAGTTCTTATTATAATTTTGATTAATCTAGAATACTCCATATAATACTACTAAGACTTAATTTAATCGGTTTTTAATATTTACTAATTAGAGAATATTAAATAAATATAATATTTTCTCCTTTAAAATATTACTAGACTTTCATAGTATTAGGAATTATAATATCTGTAGCTTCCTAGCCTTAAGAGATCTATATAACTTCTTAAAAACATATCTCTCCTTCCTTCTTATATAAGTCTAACTAAAAATAATAATACTACTATGTTTTATATAACTCTTAACTCTAGTAATAATATCTAATACTACGCTCAAAATAGAAGAGCTTTCTCTAAATACTTGAAATATTATAAAAGTATAATATTAAAAATAGGTATTAGATTGCCTATAAGACTCCTCTTCTATATAGATACTAACCTTTTTAAGAGTATCTAAAAGATGAACTATAATATAATTAAGAAATAATACTTCTAGAGTTTTGATTTTCCTAGCTTACTATATAGCTTTCTATAAGTATATAGAAATATATACTTAAAACGTCTTTTAAACATTCTAAAGGGATTTTAAAAAAGAACTTAAATTAATATAATAATATAATACTACTATAATGATATACTACTTTTAAAATTACTTTGCTTACTATGATATTAAAATAAATCTAAGTAGTAACTATATTCATAGAATCTTCTACTAATTTACTAAGTAGGAAAATCTTAATATTTAGACTAATAATAATATTAAACACTTTAGGAAATAATTCCTAACTTTTTCAATAAACCTTAAGTACTTCCTAGAGCTTTTTATAAATGTTATATCTTTATAGTAATATATTAAGTTATCTCCCTATAAAGCTAAACCTAAGGCTTATTAGGTAGAACTTATTATAACTTCTTTAGAAACAGTTAAGAAGAGATAGTTATAATATAGCTAGTTAATTCCTATACTCCTATCATTAATATTATAATCCTAGTTCCCCTTGTTAGTTTTACTAGTATATAGTCTTCTTAATATGAAGCCTCTCTATATAAAAGAAGTATATTATATATATAATAACCTATAGCTTTTAAGGCAACTTAAATACCCCTTATATATTATTTCTACTACTCCTTTTAATAATACTTCTACTAAATATACTCTAAACCTTATAAGCCTATACAATAAAAGTATAAAATATAGTAGAAGCCTATATAATATATTTAAAATAAAGATCTATATATATTATTATTACTACTTTAAGTTTAATATTCAATACCATATATAGGCTGGTATATTTTTTATTATACTGAAGAATCAAACTCTTAAGTATTACTTTAAATACTTAAGTAATTTTAGCTTTAACTTATAGTTTGAATCGATAATTTACCATATATAAAGCTACTTTAAAAATAATAAATATTAATAGCTATACTTCTCTAACTAGTAAAATACTACTTTTAAAAGTATTATAACTAAGAATCCTAAAAGGAATAAAAAGGAAGATTTTAAAACCCTTATATTTAAACTTAAATATATCTAGAAAGCCTTCTTACTAAACTTCTATATAGATATAATATTCTACTTCTAATTTATAAATATATAATATAATATGCCTAAGTATTAATTAGCTTTTTAAATATTATTATAACTTCTTAGAAATTCTATAATTAGTTATAACTAGCTATAAGTAATACTATATCAATTTAAAAGTTATAATATAGTAATGATTGTAGAGATGATAATTAGAAGTAAGTTAATAATGAATTTTAAGTCAACTATATATATAACTCTTTTTAAAAGTACCTCTAGAATATTACGCTATAAAATACTTAATACTTAGTCTATACTACTATATAAAACTTATATTTATTCATACTAAGTAGAATTTATTCTTTTCTTAAAACAATATATAGCTATTTAAATAAGAAGAACTATATATGTAGTAAAATAAATTATAAGTCTCTAAATTACATATTTAAGAAGAAGTATATTTTATTTATTAATATAAGTTCAATACTAGTTTTAAAATATACTCTATAATAGTATACTCAGTTTTCTTTATTAATTATAAAGGTATTCATAGTTTAAATAATAACTTCAAAGGCTCCCCTTAAGATAATAAGTCTAATAATACTATTGTATAATACTAAGTATAATATAACTTTAAAAATAAAACTCCTATTCCTTCTAAATAGTTTTTAATATGATCTTTTAATAAAGACTCTATTACGTTTAATAAAAGTAAAGTTATGAGAATTCTTTAAAACTAAGTAATATTTTATATTTTTACTAAAATAGTACTTCTGATAATAGAATTATTAAAAAAATAATACTATAGTTTTTATATCTATATTTAGATTTAAGAGCTATTATTTGAATATGTTAGTTACGCCATACTATAAGGCATATAGTAATTATACGTATTACTATATATATAGTAATATACCTTCTACACCCTACTAGTAACAAATACTAAGTATTTAATACTAACTATAGCTAATCATATAGCAATTAGTAAGTAATTATTATACTATAAATCTAAAGTTTTATATAATACCTCTCGCTATATAACATAGAAAGAATAATAATAAATAACTAGAATACTACTTTACACCTATATGATAAAATCATATATAATATATATTACCCTCTAGATAAACTAATACTAATTAGTAGTTAGCTCTTCTATTACTACTATACTATAAATTAGTAAGATTTATTATAATAAAAAAGTAACTATAAAAACTACACCTAAGGCTTATATAAGGCAAAAGATCATAAAAATAACTACTTAGATACCTCGAATTCTCCCCTCCTTAAAACTCTAACTAAAAAACTCTAAATCACATATTAATACTTTGAAAAAACCTTTATAAAATTTGAAAAGTAGTATTATATTAAAGCCCTTATTCTATGTAAACTAAAATACTCCTTATAGTACTTTTTAAAAAGTTTAATTATATACCTTTAATTATCACTTACTAGAATATATTTAGTAAATGAAATAAACCTTATTAAATCTTACTAACCCTTTATAATACTAGAAATTTATAATATTTCTAACCTTAACTCTTTCAAAAACTCACATAACTTCTTTAAAATCTGCCTGATATTTTTCTTATCTTTATAATAATATTTAAATTACTAACTCCTAGGGAAATACCTACTCTAAATACCCTTTTAACTATTATGATAATATTAAGTAGTATCCCTATACTTATAAACATCTACTAATATTTAAATCCCATACTATTGAGACAGATTAAAAATATTAATTACAAAAATATTATAAACAAAAATACCTTTATAATCTCAACCTATTTAATATACTAAATAATACTTTATAACTATTTAAAACTATATAATTATAAACTCTTTTAAATATTTAAAAACAGTTTTAACAACTAACTTCTTATGACTTAATAACTTGGAAAATATTTAAATTACTTAATATACCTAAAACTACTTCTTCGTTCATAGTATTAAGATTAATATAAATAATAAAAGGATCTTTAATATTTTATATTAAATTACTTAATAGGATCTATTTACCCCTTAGACACTTAAAAGAATTACTAAAACTAGTAAATACTATAATACCTTAAGTAAAACTTTAAGGAATTCCTAGAATAACTTAAAAACCTTATAGAAAGAAAATAGAAAATTTTAATACTTCTCTATAAAACTAAACCTAAAGTTCAACAAACTAAACCTACTTTAACTCTCCTATAAAAAGTAGAAAGAGGATAGTAGTAATATAGCTAGTTAACCCCTATATCCCTAGTACTAATATTATACCCCTATTCCCCTTATTAACTTTACTAATATATAATCCTTCTAATATAAAACCTCTTTATATATAAGAAGCAAACTATGAATATAACAACTTATAACTATTGAAATGACTTAAATACCCCTTATATACTACTTCTACTATTCTTTTAAAAAATACTTCAACTAAATATACTATAAATCTTATAAAACTATATAATAAAAATATGAAATATAATAGAAACTTATATAATATATTTAAAACTAAAAAGTATATCTTTTATAATTACTACCTTAAGCTTAATCTACTATATTATATATAAGCTAGTATATTTTTAATTATATTAAGAAGTTAAACCCTTAAGTATTATTTGAGATATTTAAATAACCCTAGTTTTAACTTATAGTTTGAATGGATAACTCATTAAATTAAAAACTACTTTAAAAAATAATAAATATTAATAACTATTTCTCTCTAACTAATAAAATACTATGTTTTGAAATGTTATAATGAAGAACCTTAGGAAGAATAAAAAGGAAATTCTTAAAGCTTTTATATTCAAATTTATCTATATCTAGAAAGCTTTCCTACTAAACTTCTATATAAATATAAGATTCTACTTTTAACTTATAAATATATATTATAATATATCTCACTACTAAATAGCTTTTTTTAGCCTTATAATAATATCCTAAAATCTCTATCACTAATTCAAGTTAGTTATAAGTAATACTATATTAATTTAGAAGTTATAATATATTTAGAATAAGAAAAATAACAACTAGAAATAAATTAATAATTAATCTTAAATTAACTATATATATAATTCTCCTTAAAAATACCCCTAAGAGATTATACTAAGAAGTATTTAATATCCTATTTATACTACCTCGTAGTACTTATATTTATCTATACTAAATAGAGCTTACTCTTCTCGTATAACTATATATAACTATTTCAATAAAGAATACTATATATATAGTAAAATAGGTTATTGATCTATAAAATATACTTTTAAAAAGAAGTATACCTCTTTTCACTAATATAAGTTAGATATTAATTCTAATACGCACTCTATAATAATATAGTAAACCTTCCTTATAAATTACAAAAGTATTAATAACCTAAATAATAACCTTAAGAACCCCCTTTAAGATTATAAACCTAATAATACTATTATATAATACTAAATATAATATAACTTTAAAAAGAAGGCTAATACTCCTTCTAAATAATTTTCAATATTATTTTTAGTGAAAACCTTACTATTCTTAATAAAAGTAAAATTATACAAATCTTCTAAAATTAAATAATACTCTATATCCTTACTTAAAGTAATACTTCTAGTAGTAGAAGTACTAAGAAAAATAATACTATAGCTTTTATATCTATATTTATACTTAAAAACTATTACTTAAATACTATTTTTCAAAACATCTTATCTAACTTAGGTGCTATGAACTTCTTAACTATTAAGTATTCCTAATTTACTATCTTTAAATAGACTATTAACTTTTTTATAAACTAGTAATAATACGTTTTAATAGAACTTTTCTAATTACTATACTTAGAATAATTAATATTCCTATACCCCTTAGTATTATTATGTTTGATATAATACTATCTAACACCCCTTTCTTATTCTATCCTATAAATATAAATCACCTTAATATGATATTCAATAATATTTATAACTAATTCTACTAAAATAAGACAATTTTACTAATTATTTAAAAATAGAAATATCTATAAATACTCCTTAATAAAAGAAAATAATTACTTCTATATATCTTATAGAAATAGAAATATAGAGATTCTACTACTATTTGAAATACCTAGTTATTACATATCTTTATAATAGTCTTAATAAAATAAGACATCTAGTTGAATATCACACTTTTAAAATAATTAAAAAGCATTATTACTAATAGTAAATATATAACACAACCCTTTTATACCTTTATTTTACTATTTATAATAATATTAACTTGAACTATAAAATTATTATTAATATTATTTATATTAATAACCACCCCATACTCTATACTACTAATATTATAATAATATTTAATACTACTCAACCTTTACTAAATATCTCAGTGAAATTAAATCTAGAAAACCCTCAAAACATACTAGATTAATATATACTAAGATCCTCCTAATTTTATTACTACTAATATAAATATAATATTTCAATTTAAAAACTTCAGATTAGAGGTAAAAATAATAAGATTAATAGTTCGTATTATTCTTATTAAAATATATAATAATATTAGTAAGGTTAAGTAATACTATATACTTCTCTATTATATATATAAGATTTATTATAAGAAGATATTTACTACTATTTAAAAAGTATCCCTTTAAGTAGTATATAAAGTAATTAATAATACTATTAAGCTAAAAGGTTTTATACTTATTCTACTTATTTCTGGAATATATTCTTATTTTATAGAAAGTTCAACTCTTTTTCTAGATATTATTATTTAAATTTATACTCTATATAAAACTGCTAAAAGGATCTACTAAGAATATACTAGATATATTATTAATACTACTTTAGTAATATATAATAATTTAGATACTTTATATATTATAAGTTTTTTACTCTAATCCTTAATATATATATATATAATAAGAAAGAAACTAACTAGTTAGACTTATTACCTCATTATTATATATAATAAGATAGATATTCTCAAAGTCTCTTATAACTCTTAAGAATTTCAATCTATAACTATAAAACCTTATTTTGAAAATAGTAATTAAGAAATCTTATTAAACTATATTTTTGAATACTAATACCTAGAAAAATCTATAAGAAATCTATCTAAACTTATACTACTATTATAAAAGACCTAATACTATATAGAAATATATATTCCTATAGTAATACTTTAGTTTTATCTATAGCTATCCTTATAAAGCCTCAGAATACTCAGTAAATATTATAAACTACCATTATTATAGATAATAGTAAGGTTACTACTAGTAATAATAATAATTCCCTCCCTATTTAAATAATTAGTAATATACTATTCTAACTTTAAATATATTAGATCTAATTAACTTTAAATTTTATAATTTATAAGAATAGCTTCCCTTTCTTTAAATTTCAACTAAAAGCCTTATTTTATAGTATACTTTATAATTAAAAAATAGTCCAATATAATACTAATATTTAACTTCCATAAAAAGGGTATTATTATAATATTTAAATTATTATTCAAAGAGTTAATTAAAAAAGAAGTTGAAAGTATTATTATTAATAATATTATAGAAATTATCTAGTATAACTATACCTTCTATAAAGATTATAAATACTTTAAATCCTATATTATTAATAAAGTTAAGAATAAAAATATTAATAAGATATATAAGAAGTTAAAACTTATAATTTAAAGTTTTAGAAATAATAATAAGTTTGAAATATTAATATAATTACTAATAAT
>QAPF01000912.1:0-15868 GCA_004367935.1 Colletotrichum sidae | reverse complement strand
TATAGAATAGTCTCTATTACTATAAAAATAAGAGTTTTAATATTAAAGAATTAGATATAAGAACTTATAAAGGGGCTATTATGACTTTTAGAAATAATACTTATAAAACTTGGGATTTTCATAAAAAGAGAGCTATTCAGTCTAAAGATATAAAAATCCTAGAAAATACTTTTTATACTTTAGAAAAAGACTTACTTTTATCTATTAATTTAAAAAAGAATTCTACTAATTATGAGTCTAGTCAGCCTAGTAATAAGTTTATTTTAAATCTAGATGAATCTATTTCTAATATACATCAAAACAATAGTAAAAATAATGACTCTTTAATAAATCCTACTACTGAAGTTCAAGAAATAACAAGAGTAATTCCAGAAGAAAATTTAAAAATTAAATTGACTGAAAATAATACAGTATTGGATTTAAATATAGTAAATAATAATAGTATTCAGGGAAAATCTAATCTATATATTGATTTACCTACTATATTAGATGAAGTTAAAAAGACTATAAAACCTATGAAGAAAGCGCCCTTTTCACTATTTTAGACTATCCCAGTTTAAATAGTTATATAAATTTATATACAAATACCAATAAAAATAATCAAGCTTTATATATTTTATCAATTAATAAAGTAGAAGAATCTAGTTCTTTTATTTAGGTATTTAAATCCCCTGAATATAGAAACTAGATTCTAATTATAATAAAAGAAAAAGATTAAATAAGATCTATAAACAGTTGGAAAGTAATACTTCTATCTGCTATGAATATTAAAAATATTAATATTCTAGGTAATAGATAGGCTTATAAATTAAAATTAAATAATATAATTAAAGAAATTATATATAAGGCTAGGTAGGTAGCTTAAACCTATAATAGGTATTTAGGTATTAATTATTTAGAAACTTTTAGTATTACTTATAGGCTTGAAAGTTAGAAATATATAATAATTCTTTCTATTTATATGGGATAGATTTTAATATAATATGATATTACTATAGTATTAATTCATACTGATATTAATAAACCTATATATATTATATACTAACTAGATTTTATTTTAATATAAAGAAGAATTCTTAGAATTTGATCTAAATATAAATATAAATACTTATAAAAATAATAAAGACTATACTTTTATTTTTTATTAAATGAAGTATTATATAGTCTGAAATAGAGTCCTTAACTTCAGTATAATTATCTAAAAAGTATTCTTTATTTAATAGGATTTATTATTTCTCCTTATAATAAAGTAGTTTTTATTTTAAGTAAAAGGCTCTATATAGCTATTTTAGCTTACTATATTGATGGTATATTACTAGCTACTAATAATTTTTATTTAATAGGATTTATTATTTCTCCTTATAATAAAGTAGTTTTTATTTTAAGTAAAAGGCTCTATATAGCTATTTTAGCTTACTATATTGATGGTATATTACTAGCTACTAATAATAAAAAAACGGCTAATTATATACATAATTCTTTAAAAAAGAAAATTAAAGTCTAGAACCTAGGAGAACTTTCAATCTTTCTTAATTATAATTTATCTATAGATTAAAAAGAAAATATAGTTACTATTAATTAGAGTAAATATACTAAGACAATTATTAAAAATATAAAAAAGAAACTTTTATAAGATTAAAACTCCTATAAATAATTACCTAAAATTACTTGGAAATAAAGAAAAAGCTTTAAAAGAAGATATTTTAAAGTTTCAGTAAGAAATAAGAGTTCTATTATATCTAACTTTAAAAATAAAACCTAATATTACTTTTATAGTAATAGCTTATTTTCAATATACTTATAATTTAGATAAAAATCAATTTTTCGCTTTTAACTATATAAAAGGTTATTGAAATAATAATAAAGAATATAGATTTACCTATAATTATAAAGTTATATCTTTTATTAAGAACCTTATAGAATATACTAATTCAGATTAAATAACAAATCCAAATAATAGAAAATCTATTGCTTTTTATATTTTCTAATTAAAAGGAAATAGTAATCTTATAAGTTATTCTATTATAAAATACAAAATAATAGTTTTATCTACTTATAAAGAAATAACTTATTTATATTATAATTCTAGTTATAGAAATTCAAAACTAGGATTATCTAAAGTTAAAAGATCTAAAGTTTCTATAGATAGTTTAATAATAAAAAAGTTAGCTAAAGATCCTAAATTTTATAAAAAAGTAAAATATATAGATATAAAATATTACTTTATGAGAAGTTGTATTAGAAATAAAAATATCTTCGTATATTATATAAATATAGAAGATAATATAGCTAATATTTTAACTAAATCTTTAGATTTAGTAAAGTTTAAATAAGTTTTTTCTAACTTTTAAAAAAAAAGATAATTTAGAAATCTTTCCTTTTTTACTTTTTATATTTTTAAATTTTATAACTTTATATTAATTTCTCTCTTTTTACTTTTTATTAAGTTTTATAAGTTGTTATATAAGTAAGCTATATATTAGTAAGATATATCTTATAGAGGGATATTAGATTCTTTTTAATATATAAAGAACTTCTATTTCTATTCTTCTAATAGAAGTAATAAGAAGTTATATAGGATTTCTATATAAATAAATCATTTACAAATCGCTCTATAAATATATACTTATTTTATCTTTTTATTCCTAATAGCTCTTAAGTAAATAAGGTAAAGGTATAGCAGTTTACTCTTTTATAAAGTACTAGAAGTAGCTTAAGCTATATATACTATAGTTATAGCGCTTTATATATTATAGCTATAGTAGCTAATACGTTGTAGCTGTACTATAATATATATTATACTTTAGCCTATATGCTGTAGTTATAGCGTATTATACGCTATAGGTACAATAGCTTATATAATATAGCTATAGCTAGAACTCTAGTAGTACAGCTAGAATTCTGAAATAAACCCTCTATATAAGAATCTCAATATTTCTACAAATAAGAGTTAGAAATAGTTAATTATACTATTAATCAAATTACTACTTCTTCTTCTATTAAACTATTATTATTCTAAATATTCTGAGTAAGTCCTTATATTAAAAGAACTACTTTTATTAAATTATATTTCTCCTAATTTCATAATTATCTATAGTAATAACTTAACTGTCGATTTACCTACCTATCTATCTGTTCTAATAGTTATAAGCTAGTATTGATATAAATATTATTATTAGGTAAGACTTATAGTTAAATCTATACATAAAGTATAGAGCTTAGATACCATTCTAGATATAGAGTAAAAGTAACTGAATATTTCTTTAGAAGCCTTATAATATAGTAAATGAATCAATTAAAAACTATTATTATCTTAATAACTAATGTAAAGCTTTTAATATTATCCTGAACTATCTAAAAAGCTATTTCCCCTTTTATTTTATCACTATATTGTAAATAAACTTTATAATAAATATATTAAATGGAAAGAAACATTAATTTTACCCTACTATTTAAATCTAATATAATAATTAGTATATGATATATTTGATGATTATTAAAAATATATAACTATATATAGAATTATAATATATTAATATCTATAACTATCAATTAGAATGAGACGTCTAGTAAAGGTATTTAAAGATTAGATATGTATTTTAAGAAATCTTATAGTTAATAGTTTTATAAAACTTCTCTAGAATTACTAATTTACTATTTTTATTATTGAGATAAATACAATACATTAGTTAAACTATTTAAGATCATAGTAAGAAAAAGAGTTTTTAGAAAGTTTCGAATATTTAAAGACTTTTATACAAAGTTTTGTTATTAATCAAGATTTATAGATTTTAAATCATAATAATAATTAGATTAAATAAAAACCTTAGGAATACTAGAAGTATTTCCTAGTTAATACAACGCATTTAAATAGTTTATAAATAGTATTTCTATTCAATTAGAAAAATAGATATTCAACAAAAGTAAAGAAATTATAAACCATTCTTATAAAATATAAATAGAAGGTTTAATTAGTAGTACTTGAAAAAGCTGATTTATAAATAAAACTCTTAAGGCTAGAGAAGTATATTATAAATAGTATATTTAGAAGGTAGAATTTATACTAATTAAATCTTAAGTATTAATACTATTTCTATAGGTCTTATCCTATTTAAACTATTTGAAATAAAGCCTCGCGCGGCATATATCGAATTACTTATATAGTGAATATTAGATCTAAAATCGCTTACGAGACTACAGAAGTATTAGATACCCAGCAGGAATATATTAATATAGATAAATCTCTTTTAATCCAATATACTTCTTTAAAAAAGGATCTCTAGAGCTTCTCCCTATTTATGTAAACTTTATAAATAGATTTGAAAATAGATTTCTTTTATTTCTTTTAAAGAAATTATATAACTCCTAAATCCTTTTTGTTAAGTTTTTAAATAATAATTACTAATTATATAAATAAGTATAATTATTAATCAAATAATAGGAATTTCATTTTTAATATTTACTCTCTTATTAACTAAGAATTCTCAAATTTCTATATACATTATTAGCCTTATTAAGTAGCTATATAAATCACTTCTTCTTTTTCTTTAATTGTAAGTTTTTATCAAATACATTATAGTTTTTTAAAGAAATTCCTTTTATCATTATATTACTAATATATATAGAAATTTCAACATTCTTTTTCCTATTTATAAAAGGTCTCCTAAAGAAGCCTCTATTACTCCTAATATATCTACTAATAATTCTAGGTTTATATAAGAGGTAATTATGAATATTACCTTTTTTATTATGAATATATCAATTAGTTAAATAGAAGTTAGGAGTAAGACTACTAATGAAAATCATAAAAATATAATTAATAATAAAGACTTCAAGGACGAAATCCCTTATGATATAAGAGAATTATAAAATATATTAGACTTATTTTTAAGTTGTTTATTTTTATTTACAAGAAGTAGAAGAAACTTATTACTATTAAAAGCTTTCTTATAATTAAAGTTACTAAGACTCTTACGCCTAAAGCTATTAAGATAACTTTAATCTTACTGAATTATAAGTACAAATATATAAGTAAGGATAATAAAGAAAAGTCTTGTACTTTTTATCTTCATTATTTATCTTCTCTTATTAAGAGTTATAATACTTTTAAAATTAATTATTAAAGTATTTATTTCTACTATAAGTATTACTTATTAGTAATACTTATAAGTTAGATATAGAGATAATTATTAATCTTTATATTGAATTCCTTACTTTTTATAATAATAAGAATATTAAATTTATAATGAATATCTTTTATATAGCTTTCTAATTAATTCTCCTAACTTATATACTTCTAGATAATTTCTACTAAATACTAGGAGTTTTATAATATTATTACTACTATCTATACTAATTGTGCTAAAAGTTACTTAATTCTTATACTTATTCCCTACATTCTATTTATAGTCTTTATAATTCTTATAATTCTTACTATTACTATAGTCTTTTTAAATAATTATTTTATAAATAATACTAATAGTATTCATTTTCTCCCTTAAGATAAAAGTCTAATTAATGATTTATATTATTCTTCTAAGTTTGACTTCTTATTCTATTTAAATAGTTATATTTGTCCTACTTTCTTTAAATTACCTTTTAATATCTATAACAAGTTATTTAATATAACGGTTTTTTGAAATAGTAATATAATAATTTAGTTTATTATTTTAAGCTTTAGCTTTACAAGATTAGTCTTAATTTATAAGCTTTGTACTTTGAAATATTCTTTTACTTATAAGTTCTAGCTTTCAATTAAAGAATATTTTACTTTCTTATATTATTAGACTTAATAGTAATTTTATATAATTTACTACTTATCTATATCTTATACTAATTCTACTTGAGAAAACTTATATTATACTTCCTTATTTCTTTTAAAGTTACTTATATAATTTCTCTTACAAAGGTCTTTTTTATACTTTCAACCTAATTACTTTTAAAACTTCTTAAATATTTATATTAATAAAGCCTTAATTAGGCTATTTATTATTAGTAATATTAAAGAAATATAAGTAACTAATAGTTTCTTTTTAGCACTCTCTTAATAAACCTAGTAATTATAAATATCTATATATTTTAAGTAAGTTTGAACTCTTATAAGCTTTTTAGAAATCAAACTTATTATTTAGAAGTTATTATATGAGATTTCAATTATTACTAGTTAGCTCTTATTAATAGGGAATTCTATTCCTCTTAAATATCCTATTAAAAAGTAGAGTTATAATAAGACTAATAGGTAACTTATAAATAATATTTCTTTTACTATTAAGAAGAGAGAGAATAATTTAACTTCTATAGTTAATATTATAATTATAGATTACTTTATAGCCTTCTAAATAATATTCTTTCCAAATAGTTTTATTATAAAACTTAAAAACTCTTTTAATCTTATATATTATCTCTAAAGCTTATATCTAAAGAGACTACTAGAATATCTTTTAAATTCTTGGCTTTTATTCTATATTTAAAATATAAATATTAAGTCTTATAGGAATAGTTAGATATTTAATTTATTACTTCTTTATATTAGAAATTAGGATTCTAATTAAAATAGGCTGAATAGCTAATTATAAGTATTATATTAAGTCTTATTATAATTATTATATATAGTATTATATATATTTCCTTCTAATAGAAATGTATTGTATAGTATGAAGCTTCTTTCTATATTATAAGAATTCTAAATATAGTATAAAAGATTTATCTCTTATTTTGAATTGATATCTTTCTAATAAGAATTTATAAGTCTTCTCTATATATATAACTCATAGGAAGTATATTTTTCTAAATCTTTTAACTATATACGATCTTAATATTAAGAAATTACTATAAGTCGTTTCTACTTTTAAAATAATACTATAATTAGAAGTCTTATATGGTTTTTCTTATAAAACCTTTAGATATTTTTAAAGAAGTTAAAATATAGTCATTAGTATAAATAAAGAAAAAGACTTAGTTTCTATATTAAATATAATCTTCTCTAGAAATATAAGAGAATTATAAATTTTTAAGATTCTTCTTGAAATATTATTATTATAATAGAGGGGATTATTAAAAGTTATAAAATACTTTTAGAAACTTTAGAATCCTATTTAGCGTCTTATACCTTAGGGGTATATATTTGTATATATAGATTTCTTTATTAATCTGAATATAAATAGAAATATTTATTATATTATAGTAAAAGAGTTTAAAGTTGAAATACATAGTAATTACTATAAATCCTCTAAACAATATTCTTATAAGTATTAATGTATAAATATTATACTTATTTTTGAATTATTAATCTCTTCTTATAATTAGGCGAGTTTTTAATCTTAATAATTATCTATATTTATCAAGTTTATAAGTATACTAAGTAATACTTAAGGATTATTTAGTTTTTAATAGTTAATTTGTTAATTTTAATTTATAATTATGAGATTTAATAGCTTTCTAGATATATTCCTTCAGCTTTTTAAAATCTTTAAACTAATAAATAAATATTCTAAAAGCTTACATCTTTCTTTATATAATCTAAATATTCTTCTTAATTTATAAGCTATTAGGAAGATATTAGAAGAAGAAATAATTCTTCTTAATATATACTTCTAAAGCTTAAAGATTTCATATTATATTATAATAGTTAAGAATTTCCTAAAGATATATTAAATCCCTCTTAGTCTTATTTGAGATGTTTCAAATTACTTAAGAATAATAGATAACTAACTAATTAAATAGAGTACTATTTATATCTCTTCTTATTTATTTTATATATCAATAATTCTATTAATACTTATTTTATATTATTTATCTTAATAAGACTCTTAGGCTAATCAAATTTAAATATCTATTTAAAGAAGTTACTGGTTTTATATAAATTCTAAGATTTCTATATATTCTATATCTTATTAAGAAGGCTATCTTAAAAAATATTTATAAAGTGAATCTTATTATAAATAAAGTCTATAGCTAACCCTTTTTTTTATATTTTATTTTAATATATCTTTAAAGGTTATTATAAAACTTTTAAGTTTTAGAAAGAGAAGGAAAATAGACTAAAGTTTAAATCTTATTTTAGAATAAGTAGAATCTTTACTTATTTAATATTTAGTTTAATTAAAAACTATCTAGTAATCTTATCTATTTTCTTATTAATATCTTACCTTATAGGTATATCTTTTAATTACTTTATAGGCCTAGTAATCTTTTTCTAAATCTCCTTAAGATTTATTTATACTATCTTATATACAAACTTTTCAAAGTTATTATTAAAGAATTTCTTCTTATTGAATATTATACCTTAAGTTATAAAAACTTCTTTTTAGTAAAGACTTTTAATTTTAATAAAGTTGTTTAAAGTATAGGCTATGAAATATTCTTATAAGACTTTTAATATAAGTTTTTCATATTAATTCTATTTCAACTAAATTTTATAAGTTGTTATATAAATCTGACATCTATTCATTGTTAAATAAGAAAAGTCTAAAGTTAATATATAGGTATTTTAATGTTTTTAAAAATATTAATAAAACTATTTATATAATACTTTCTAGTTTCATAAGGCTAAGGAAGTATATTTATATATATATATATATATATAAATAGCTATTTTAAAAGCTTTAGAATAAAGATTATAAGATAAAAATATCCTAATAATTATGGACTTTATATACTTCCTAATTACTACTATTACTTTTTTATTCTTCTATCTTATATGTAAATATTTAATATAGAAAGTTTAAACTTAATATTTCTCTTATAAATTTCTATTTAGATTACTCTATACTTTTAAATTTCTTGTCTATTTCAATTTCTTCAATTATAGTCTTATATATTATTTTTAAGAAGTTTAAAACATTCTGATAATATTTAAGACTTCTTTTATTTATTTAAATAAAAAAAGACCTCTTACGTCAAATGAAGATTATTATGAATATATAGTTTTTATAGTTCTTATCAAAATTATAGAAGTTAATAGTAATTCTCTCTCTTAAATTATCATACTATATTACTTCTTTTAGAATTCTATATATTATTCTATATATTCTCTTTTTATGTATATTACATTTTATAATTAAGACTATATAAGACTAAGATTCTAGTCTTATTTATTTAATAAACATTAAGAAGTAGTTTATTACCTTAAGGCTTAAGTATTTTAGCTTTACATACTAAAATTCTTAAGGTTTAGCTATAAGGTACTTTTCTATAAAAATGATATATTTATATTAGTATTAGGAATTAAGAGTTTTATTTTAAGTTAGAAGTCTTTTAATTACTAATATTTTAAAGGTAGCTTTTTCTAAAGAATTATACTTAAATATATATTATTTATATATAATCTTAAGAATATAGAAAAAAGTTTTATCTACTCTCTTAATATAATTATTTATTAGGTTTTAATGTTATTATAGATTTTTCTTATAATCTTTCTTAAATTAAACTAAGTTATCTATAAGGCTGAAGTATAATATTATATTATAAAAATATAGTTTTATAAGTCTATAAACATTTCAAATAATGATTATTATAAGATTATATCTTTTAATAGAAATCTTCTAGATTTTAATTCAAAAATAATTACTTATAGAGAACTTAATACAACTTTAAAATTACTTTATACTATTAAAAATTTATTATATTAACTTTAAATTTAAATCTATAAACTTTATAAAAATATAAAGTTTATTCAAGTCTGTTAAGAATATATCTATTATATTATAAAAGTATTTATATAAGTAAGAAGTTAAAATTAGATTTATGATTTTCTTTATATATTTTATAAAATCTTTTTTTAATTTTATTTCTCTATATAAAATACTTTAAATTATTTCATTAGACTTTTGAATATAATATTGGATTTATATATTAATATAGAAGTATTTTAAAAGAAAGTATTCTATCTAGTAAATCTTATAGTTAAAACTTCTATTGAATTTATATTTCTTATTATTATCTAAGTCTTATTTATAATACTTATTAATATTATATTAATTAGAAGTATTTCTCGCCTTCTAGATTTAATCTTAATTTTAATCTTATATAAGAAGAAGAGATTTCTCTATTATTTCTCTATTATTAATCTAAATATTTATAGAGTTAAATATCTTTCTTATTAGTCTGATGTTTGTTAAAGTAATCCTTTAGTCTAAAATAAAAAAGTAAGTCTAATTTATAATTTTAATAATTATTAAATTATTATTTCAAGTCTTTTGAAATATTATAATTTAATATAAAGAAATCTAAAACTTAATCTCAATATCTATAAAAACCAGAATATTTTATAAATTAAGTAATAAACTTCTAAGTATTTAAAACTTTAGTATTAAGATAATTATAGATTATTTTCTCTTATTAAAAAGCTTAGATCTCTATATTACTTTTAGAATTTAATTTCTTCTTTATAAATTCTATAAATATTACTTAATATTTTATAATTACTTCTATGTTTTTCTTTATTGTATTATAATTTGTATAACTCTTAAATTTAAATAGCTAGATATCAAGACTTCTTATTATATAATAAAAGTATTTTAAGAAGTCTAAAGAAACTATATTTCTAATATATTCTTATACTATTTATATTCTTTTTATTTATTTATAATATATTTATTATTTTATCCAGAGGGTAATATATACTATATATAATCTTACTATATTGGTATAAAGTAGTATTCTAGGTATTTACTATTATTATTCTTATATTATATAGTATAAGGCGTTATATAAGACTTTAGATCTATAGTATAATAATTACTTATTAATTACTATGTATTTAACTAAAGCTAATACTAAATACTTAGTATTTATCGCTAGTAGAACGTAGATGGTATATTATTATATATATAGTAATATATATAGTTACTATATACTATATAATATAGTATAACTAATACTAATAATCTATTCCTTTTACTACATACCTTAATATCTGTCTATTTATATAAAGAAATAGTGCTTTTAGTAAACTATACTTTTTTGCCTGAATAATATTTGAATATTCATTTATTTATTCTACTTAAGTTACCTATCTTTCTATTTCAATAATTATATAATTTAAATTAACAAATCTCTTAAGGATATAATTTAGTATTTTCTAGATGAAAGTATTAGCAATATTGTTATCTCTATCAAATTTACTACATTTTATAGAGTTTATAGATAGTATTTATATAATCACTTTAATATTATAATATTAATTATAAGAAATCTTTCTTTAATAGTACTAAGTTTTATAAAGTATTTATAAAGTAAGTATAAGTTAGTACATATATTAGTTAGGATTTAAGGGAATATTTAGTATTAGAAGATCTTCTTAAGTAGTATAGCTATAATATAAGTAAAGTCTATATTAGTTATTATAATATAAATTTCTAAAGTAAGTATATCCTTAGTAATTCTTTTATTTTTAATAGAAGAGTAATATATAAAGTTATAATAGAAGTCGAATTAACTATTATTAGTAGTAATTCTTTAGCTTAAGATTATTATAAACTTTAGTTAAGATAAGAAGTTATTATTATTAGTAAGTAAGCTATTAATAAAAATAAGAAAGTATGTTTTAGAAAGGTTAAGTAGTATAAAGTTAAAACTATAGTTAAAGTATTTAATTTACTATGTGAAGTATTTATTAAGTATAGTAGTATTACTACCTAAAGATTAGTATTCTTATATTATATAGAAGAAATTGAATAATACTTCAGGTCAGTATATTAAAGTAAAATATATTATATATATACGTTATTTAATATATACTTTTTTAAGTGTTTTAAATATAATATATATATTAATAAAAGCTAGTTTTTACTTTTAACACTTTTAGTATAAATAGAAAGTATCACTAATAAGTAATAAGATATTTCTATTAAATACTAATAGTATTACTATAAGGCTATACTAATAAGATTTTATAATACACCTAGTAACTAGCTGACTACAGGTACTAAGGTATTAGAAAGAGCTTTTAGCTAAAAGATTACATCTTAGATTCTTTAGGTAATAATCTATATAATATTATAAACCCTACTTATATATTTTAACTTTTCTTAATTAAAGCCTTTAGCTATTTTCTTATAATTCTATTACTTCTATTTGATGTTTTAAGTGATTAGTATAAATAAAGATATTAAGTAATAACTATTTTTAAAGAGAATAGCCGCCTTATAAGTATAGACCTAACATAAGTCTTAATAAATTTTAAGATTAATATTTAATTTAGTAGAAGTATATAGTAAAACTATTAATATTATATTATACTATTATTTTAGAAATACTAAAAGTATAGTAAAGATTATATTTATAATTACTTATAGTAAAGAGAGATCTAGAATAATAAAAAGTACCTAATAAATATTAATAAGTAAAAAGAACTTATAATAAGCTAGGATTATTATTTTGATATAATATATCTTATATTTAGTAATAAGAAGTCTCATAAAAAATAAAATAGTATATTCTATAGGGAATTCTAGAAATATTAAATAAGTTATTAAAAGGCTGTAGAGTTATAATAGAAACTACTAGATATATATAGAGAAGGTTTGGAAAATAGCTAATAGTTAGAAGGAATACCTAGTAAATATAGAAAAAGTACTCTTTTTAGAAAAGAAAAACTAATTATACTTAATATAAAATCTCTAACATATAGAATTATTTACCTATATTATAATTAGGGTAAGGTAGGCTATATAAGTATTAATAAAACCTATAATCTTAAAAAATAGAATTTCTACTAAAATAATATAATTAAAGATATATAAGACTATATAATATCTTATTATGTTTACTAAAAAGTTAGAATATTAAAATATAAGTTATCTAGTTAGTTATAATCTCTATTTATCCTAATAGAACTATTTTAAAGAGTTAGTATAGATTTTATTATAAGACTTCTGGAGAGTACTTATAGAAATAGTAGTATATATAATATTATTCTAATTATTATAAGTAGGTTTATAAAATTCATAATGTTTATTCTGATAATAAAAAGGATAATAATTATCGATTTAGTAGTAATACTTTGTAAAAATAGAATATTAATTTAATGCTCTAGAAAATATTATTAATAATAAAGATAAACTCCTTATTAGCTAATTTTAAGAAGGGTTTATAGTAGAATACCTAACTAAATAATAACTATTGATAGTAAACTATTTATAAATAAATAATTGAATAGAACAAATATATTAAATATAAATATACTACTATAAAATATTTACTAATAGTTCGCTTACTGTTTAAATAGTATAACTAAGAAAAGCTATATTTATATATTATAATAGTAAATATAATACTACTAAGTACTTACTAATAGAAAGACTATATAGGTTCTGTTTAAAAATAGTTATATCTATAGTAAAGAAGGACTTAATGGTATAAAGTATTATTTAATAAGTTATTTATATTAATCAAATATATTACTAAATAGTAGAATATTAGTAAATAGTAATTAAAAATTAAGTAGAAATATATAACTTATAATATTTAGTATATGTATATAATTAGAGGGTAATTATCAGATTATTAATAAAAAACTTCAGGTTTAAATATAAGAAATTAAGATTAAAATATATCAAAATCTTAGTAATAGAAAGTATAGGAAATTAAGTATATAAAGTATATCTATTAGAATAATACGACTAGATTTATAATAATTTCCCTATCTTTTTATTTAAATTATAAATGAAACAATAAAGAGATATTAATAATTAGGCTATTTTCTTTAAACTAAGAGATAAGCTTATAGAATAAGAAATAGAAGGAATTATAAAGAAATAAAGAGATAGAGATAATAGATACTTCCTTAAAAGTAGGCTAGGTAGCTTATAGAATATAATATATAAAGAATTATAACTAACCTAAATAATACATAGAAAACTATTTAGGAATTTAAAAAATAGATAACTTAAGATTATGAAAAATAGGATAAGTAGTTTAATATTAATACTAATTATTTAGTAATAATATTCTAAGAAAGAGGGGAGAAATAATTCTATTAGTTATTTAAATAATTTAGGATATTATTCTAAACAATATATCCCTAAGTGAGATAATTATAATTTAAATATTATTCTATAAAGTATATCCCCAAACTAGAAAGATTAATATACTTTAGTAATAGCTCAGCTAGTATATATAAAGTAACATAATCTTTATACCTCAAGTTTAAACGTATTCTTGTAAAGATATTTCTAACTTCTCTTTATAAGAATAATGAGAGTAATAAATATTATAAGAATACTAAAACCTATAAGTTTAATAAGTATAATAGGTATAATAAGAATTAAAAATATAGTAGCCTTCTTAGAAGTAAGAGCCTTTTTTATAATTATAGTTTTCTTAAGAGTAATAGTTTTAAGAGTAGTAGATGATTAATAGTAAGCTAGTAGTTAGAAGATATAGAAGCTATAGGGGTAGATATGATAATATTTAAATAAGTTTTATACTTCTTAATAAGAAGTATTTCTATTAAAATATTATTATCTATAAATTGTCTTTTAATACTAAGTATAATACTATTATTAAAAGTAAGATAATAGTAAAACTTTATTGAATAGAATTTAGTAGAAGAAATATAATTACTTATAATAAATATAATTATATTAATATTACTATTAGTGAAGTGAGAAAGCTATAAAGAAGTTCTTATAACTATAGATCTTCTATTCTTAGTATTATTATTATTCTAATTATTATTACTACTCTTACCTTTACTATTAGTAGATAATAGCCAACTAGAAGTATAAATATTAGAAAGTATAATGAGGTAAACTTATAAGGAATAAGCTAACTACTAGTAATAATAATAAGACATTTAGATATATTATACTTAGTATACTTAGTAAGGTAAAAGAAAAACTTAATATTAAATGAAAATAGTCTTAAGATAGTAAGAGTTTTAGTATTCTTAAATATTAAGGTATGATAAAATATATTAAAGAAATAAATAAATTACTATTCTAAAATAATAATAGAATTATTATTATAAAGATAGATAGGCTATATAGTAAATAGTTAGTAAAATGCCTCTTCTATAAATCTTAGAATATTAAGCTATTCAACTAATTAGTAGTAATAATAAGATGAGTATTTAGTAAATTTATAATAATAAAATATATAATATTTAAATACTTATAAATAGATAATATCTCCTAAGGAAAAGTACACTAAATTAAACTTTATCTTTTTTATATTAATAAGAAGCTTATAGATAATATTACTTATATACTGCTATTCTACTAAGACTTTAATAAAAATATAGAGTAACTTACCTTTATATTAAGAAGTCAAAATATCTTACTTAAGTATTTAGTAATAAATAATAATCTAATTTGAAATTACCTAAGTAGTATAATATAACTCATATAGAATCTAAAAAATAAAAGTTAATATAAATAGTAAGTATATAGTAAAAGAATAATTTATATTATGATATATCTATATATTCTTCTTACAGAAAATACATTTTAATATATAGTTATTTATTAGAAACTAGCTATATGAGATACTTTAGTAATACTTTAATAGTATTATAATGAATTTGAAGAATTTACACTTAACGTAAAAACTCTTTATTAAACTATATAAATAATAGTTATATAAAGTTCTAATAGTAATATCTTATATAAGCTTTAAAGCTTAAGTCTATAATATACTTCTTACTATCCTTCCGCCCTATTACTATAATAATATCTAGTATTAATAGCTTTAATAATATACTGATAATATCTAGTTATTTAAACTAGTATAACTAATTAGAAAAATCTACTAAGATACTTCTTTTAAATATTATTAATATTAAATAGTCCTATTAATAAGAAAATTTATATTATATTTATCTTAAGTAATTTTATATTATATTTCTCCTATTACTAATCTACAAGAA
>QAPF01000911.1:0-16004 GCA_004367935.1 Colletotrichum sidae | reverse complement strand
GTAGCCTGGATGTTAATTGTTGTAGAAGCAGCAAGAGTTGATGATGAGATAGATCGACTTCGGACTATCCCCGATGAATACCGGATTTACGAAACACTTTTCGCAGAAGAACTCGAAACCGGACTACCAGAGCACACGAGCTACGATCACGAGATCCCTTTGAAGGAGGGGAAGGAGCCTAGATTTAGCAAAATCTATGGATATTCTACTTTATATTCTTATTCTAGATTGATTTCGATATGATCTATTATATGAGATCTTTTTAGTGCTAGTTTGAGAAGTGAAATGTGAAAGATTGGATGATATCTCATGGTGTCTGGTAGTAAGAGTTTGTAGTTGATATTTGAGATTTTATAAATAATTTTAAAAAGTCCGAGTTTCTTAAAGTCTAATTTATTACTTGGTCGTTTAGTTTTAATATTTCATCTAGTAAGGTAGACACTATCTCCCTCCTCAAAGATTAATCCTCTAATCCTTGAAATGTTAGTGTATTTACATATTCATTATCTAATAAATTCGAGTTCTTTTAGAAGTTTATCTTGGAGTTTGCAAAATTTCGAAACGTCTACTATTACTTTAACTATTTGTTCTCCTTATTGAAGTTCTCTATATATAGTAGGATTAAATCTATAATTAAGGTAGAAAGGTGATTCTTTAGTACTTTCTCCTATTACGCTGTTATAGGTGAATTGGGCTGTTGGTAATAAGGTAACCCAATTGTCTTACTAGTAGTTAATATAACATCTAAGATAGATTTCAAAGATCTAGTTAATACATTCAGTCTAACCATTAGTTTATAAGTAGAAAGTGGTGGATAGGTAGTGCTTTGCTCCAAGTTGCGAAATCAGAGATTTCCAAAACTTAGATGTAAAGAGTTTGTCTCTATTAGACATAATTTCCTAAGGTAACCCGTATTAACTAATAATGGTTCTGAGGAAGACATACACAAGGTCTTCTACTATACTGGATTCCTTATAGGGAATAAAGTAGGCATATTTAGTAAGTCGTTCCACTATAGTAAGGATACTGTTATAATATACTCCAGTAAGTAGTTCTCATGACTTCAGTAGTTTAATGATGAAGTCTAAAGAAATCGATTCCTAGGGCTTTTGAGGCATTAGTAAGGGTTATAATTTACTATAAGGCTTATATCGGCTAGGCTTGCTTTTGAGGCAAGTCTTATAATCTTTAATTATATTAATTATATCTTATTATATAACCCTTTTATCATAGTATTATCAAATCTTTTTAAACATCTTGGTGACTCCTTGATATCCATATGCTAGTATATTATGAATATTTCTGATTATCTTATGCATCATTCTTCCAGTCGTACTGGTACTAACTTATCTAGCGATCAAGAGCAGCTTCTATGCAAGCACAAGGTTTCTATCTATATCCGTTTTAAGGATAACCTGTGTTTCTTCTGGTACTGGGACATTATAGTCCAGTTTTCAACTAAATACGTTAACTCTTCCATTTTCTGTTCCTTTACAATAGATAATACGAAAGTTGAACTCTAAAAGAAATTCTAACTATCTGATTTATCACTTATTAAGGTTTTTAGATATTGTGAAGTATGTGAGGTTCTTATAGTCCGTGTAAACCTAAACTTCATACTTAGTTCCTAAGAGTTGTGGTCTCTATTCTTAGAATACTTCAATAATAGCTATAAGTTCCTTATTATAGATCTAGTAGTTAAGTTCTAGTCTACTGAGTTTATGTGAATAGAAGGCGTAAAGGTGAAGTACTCCCTTGGCGTCTCGTTATCCTAGTTGTCCTCCTATAGCGTAATCTGAGGCGTCAGTCTCAACTTCAAATGGTTTATTAAGGTCTAGAATCCTAAGAACAGGTTCCAAAACGACCTAGTTCTTAATATTCTAAAATACTTCTTCTTATCTATTAGTCTAATTAAACTTAGTATCTTTTTATATAAGTTTAATAAGTAGGATCGTTTTCTTTGCATAATCCTTGAGGAATCTTTAGTAAAAGTTGGTAAATCTAAAGAAAGCTTGGATTTCCTTAACGTTTATTAGTATAGGCCAGTCCTTAACTACCTGAATCTTCTTAGTTAATATTTTGATTACACCTGGTATAATAGTGAATCCTAAATATTCCACTTATTATATATGAAATTTGCTTTTCTCTAGTTCGACTAGTAGTTTAGCTTACTAAAGTTTCTAAAGTACTTTATAAACATATTCCTTATATTCTTTAAGTATTTTTAAGTAGATGAGGATATCGTCAAAATATACCATATAAAAGATATCTAAATATTTATATAGCGTGTAGTCGATCATAGATTAGAATGTCGCAGGTGCGTTAGTGAGTCCGAAAGGTATTATGAGGTACTTATAAAATCCTTTTCTTGTTCTAAAAGCGGTTTTCCATTCTTCGCCTTCTTTAATTTGGATGAGGTTATAAGCTCCTTTAAAATTAAGAGCTATAAACCAATTAGCTCCATAAAGTTAGTCTTATAGTTCTGATATAAGTAGTAATAGGTATTAGTTCTTAATTATCATATTGTTAAGTTGTTAATAATTAACGTAAAGTTATAGCTTACCGTTTTTTTTTAGTACGAACAGGATTAGGCTTCCTGCTGGTGATGTCAAATATCTAATATAACCTTTCTTAAAGTGTTTATTAATATACTTATTAAATACTTCTATTTCTGTTTAATTAAGTCTATAGATTTTGCTGAATCTAGGCTCCTTCCCCTCCTTCAAAGGGATCTCGTGATTATAGCTTATATACTCTAGTAGTCCAGTTTCAAGTTCTTCTACAAAAAGTATTTCGTAAATCCAGTATTCATCAGGGATAGTCCAAAGTCAATCTATCTTATTATCAACTCTTACTACTTCTACAACAATTAACATCCAGGCTGCCATATCCTTAATTCGTAGGTAGGCAATAAATCTTCATACTCTTAGAGTTATATTTAATTCATATAGGATCTCATTATCTAGAGAGTCCTCAGGGACTAAATCCTTCTATTAGAGATAGCTAGTCTTCCAATCTATCTATAGGTTATTCTTTCGTAACCATAGGATTCCCAAGATAATCTCCTGATCACCTATCTCTACTATATCAAAAATACAGTCTTCCTTCCAGCCATGGTAGTTCAAGGGGAGGTATACGGTCTCCAAATCAATAATACCTCCACCATACTCAACACTTTCTCCTTCAATAGTACGTAACTAGTATAGTTCAGCTTTCATCATCCATGGGATCTATCATTCATTTACTACTCATAGTGATATAAAGTTTCCTTAAGCACCATAATTAATTAAGGCTTATATCTTATATCCATTCACCATTATATTGAGGTGAAGGTATTCATCATTATATTCTGCTATTATTAGGTATAAGGACCTTATCTAAATTACCTTTCTTTATCCTTATTCAGTAAGTAAGTCTAATTTTTTGACTACTTGTGGTACCTCTATTCTAATGTCGTCCCGTCTTCGTGGTAGTAGGTTGCAATCCTTCCTTCCCAAAATACCTTACTGAATATTAATTCTCTATACTTCAGCATTAGTAGTACTAGTCTGTCTTCAGTATCTTTTCCTTACTTCCAAAGTTTGTTATGTCAATAATACTATTCTCTTACCTTATTAACATAGTGAATTATATAGTGGTCTAACTCGCAGTCTATCTATTCACTAATAATATTGTTTGCATATACTATAGGGTAGTCTTCACTAGGTATGAATATCACAAAGTTATCTTTATGAAAATATCAAAATTCCCAAAATAGTAGATCTATATCAAGATACACATTCAGAATTAGATCATACTCAAATCGTCATAAGAAGAATTATCTATCAAATTTATTACTAAGGTGTGGCATATAATTATCTTATATACAATATGCCTAAAAGATAGTTTGGTAAGCTAGGTAATTAATTCGTAGAAGTTTGTTATCTATATCACAAAGGATTGTCTTAGGGTAGTTTAAAGTACAGTTACCTGGAACTCTATAGAACATAACGAATTGCTCATCTTAAGTCGGGTGGATCTTCTTAATCCTGAATTGTTTACCTTCATCATTACCTAGTCATTATAAGATAGAGGATCCTAAGTCTACAATGGTATTATCATCTAACTTAGTATTATTGTTAATTGATTTAAACAGGTTACTTAGATCAATATAGATTCCTAGACTAATTTTAATATATCCTTACTAATAGAAGTCATCAAGTTGTTCCTTGACCTTACATTCCAACTTGTAGTATTTGACCATAGCGAGGGTCTTCGTTAGTATTCTGTTGCTTACTTCAAGTTGCTACGCGAGAGCTTAAGTAAGAAGTAGGTTTCCTCTAGTATTAATTCTTTACTAGATTCAATACTAAATCTTCTATAATAGCTATCCATCAGGTATTTAACTGAACCTATAGTGAAGTTCTCTCTTAGCTACCTATAACTATAGGATTACTACTTCATTTTCTTACGCCCAATCTCACTCAGGGACTAGTGTGAAATCTTCTTCCTTCTTAACAGTAGCCACTACCAGCATCTTCTTAGTGTGCGGTGGTGTGTTGCACAATATGATATTATATCCTGATCGTCCAGAAGGGTTCTTAGGGTACCATCCTGCATTATCCTTGGATCCTTGGTGCACAATACAGGTATCATCAAAACAAGCTATCCAGGTTAGAGAGGCATAAAATATTTCCTTCTTGGCGATATTAACTTATCGGGTTCATTCAAATACTAGCTAAAATCATTATCCTTATTACTAGTGCTTAAGTAAGCAGCAGTCTTTAGCTATATATCCTGGTTTATCACAGTTATAACACTTAAAGTCTTATTATTTATTATCCTTAATAGCAGCTCTAGTAGTAAGGTCCATAAGTCTACTATAGTAGCTATAAGACATGTTTTATCATAAGGTGAATTATTATTTAGTTCCCTAATTATTACATTAGTTCTAGTAGGTACGTGGTGGTCCTTAATACTTACGTCCACTATTAGGTTGTTAAGGTCATTACTATTCACCTTTTTCGCAGCAATACTTAAAAAATCAGTTATCAATCTTAATAATAAGTTCTATATATATAATAAAATTACTAGGTCTATCTTACTTAACAAGTTTATCTTTGACGTCTTCCTTCAATCCTTAGTAAAACATAAAGATCTTAGTATCATTAGTATAGTTAAGTCTAGCACAAATACGTCTAAACTCAGCTGCATAGTACATAGCTACACCTTTCTGTTTAAAAGCTACAAAATCTCATTCATACTATTATTACTCATCTAGTTCTTAGAATAGTAAGATTAGAGTACTTTCAAAACCATAGTAACCTATAAAGATAGTCTAAATCTCAAGCTTAAGATTGTTCCATTCGTAAGTAAGGAAATCAGTGAGATAAGGTTTAAACCATACGAGAGCTCTTCCTTTCAGGAATAAGGCAGTATGAATAATTTATTTAGCTTTATCCTTAAAACTAAGGTTATAGAACTAATAATAAGCTCTAATTTAGGTGAGGAATCCCTTGAGGTATCTAGGAGTTCTATCAAAAGCCTGAGGTGAATTAAGTCGAAGTTTCTCACGTGACTCAACTAGAGTCTAGATAATATTAGTAGCAGTACGAAAAATGTTAACCTCCTACTGGAAAGCGAGGAGTCACTACTGATCCAGGTTGTTATAGAGATTCTACTAGAGTCAATAGACTTCTACAGTATTACTATTAATAATCTCCTATATTTTAGCTATATCTCTATTAGTTTTCTAGAGCTATCATACAAGCTTAGTAGTATTATCCTCTTTATTACTAGAAGGTTTAACATCCTTTATTTCTTAGTCTAGAGTTTTGACAGGTTATTTACCTTTAGGGGGTATTCCCTGAGAACTAGAAGAAGTAAAAGGAGTTTAGTGTTTAGTAGACATAGTGATATTCTTTCCTAGATACTATTAAGTAAGCTTCATAAGGTCAACTTACTAAATAGGAACAATCAAAGTATTACAGCCAGCCTTAGGTCTAGTAGAGGTAAGTTTATTAGTAATAAGTCGAGGTTACAATACATAAGTAACAGTATTATCGTCATACTAATAAGATCAGGTCTTCAAAGCTTATAGTAATCAGATATAAATCTAACAAAAAATTTATAAAATAATCACAAGAATAAAACTAGGAGTATCCAAGGATAATCACAAAATTAATTACTAAAGAACTATAGAAGTCTAATCTTAAGCATACTCAAACTCATCCTATATATAAGTCTATAATACTATAAACCTTTCTATTCCTATTAGTGCCGTACCGCTCTTCACCAATCCAAAGGTAAGGAGCGATTACCACCCGTAGGTTAATAATCACTTTGCCCTACTAATCACTTTGGGGATCCACTAATCGATCACTCGTCCTATAGAGTGATCACTTATCTCTTATCGTTACGTAACCTATACCATAGTTCCTCCGTAGTCTAGTGGGTCCCTATCATGTCCTTCCCTTCGTGCATACAAATGCCTTGTAGCCACCAGGCGCCCTGCTACTCAGCCCTGGTCCTGTTGGGTCGTAACAATAGGATCTCTTAATAGGCGTCTGCTATACTATATAACTATTCGAATTTAGCCTTCCCCTCACTTAATTATAGCTTTATACTTATATTTAAGCCTTATATTACTAGAATATCTATTATTCTAATAGCTAAAGCTAGTATATAGGAGCTCTAGTAACTTCTTAATACCCCCTTTTTTTATAGTAGTTTAATATAGTCTCTTCTTTCTAAAGTCTTATCCTTAAGACTTAACTATTAAGATATTAATATAAAATAATAGTATTTTACTCTCTTTCTAGTACTTTTTTTTTAATTAGGATTTAGGTATTTATTCTAAGTTTTATATCTTAGCTTCTTAATATTAAATCTTAGTTAATATTAGCTTCCTAAAATATATTCTAATTATAGCTATATTTTAATTAACTTAAAACCCTTATATAAAGTAGCTAGTCTTTTTTAACTATAGAGATATTAAAAAGGTTTTTTCTTTACTTCTAGTTATAAGGATTTTATATCTATTATAATTATAATTTCTTAATTCTTATAGAAACTATACTAGGTTTCTTCTAATAGTAACTTATAGGTTTCTTATTTCTACCTATTCTATAGAATATTATTTTTATTAGCCTAGTTTAAATAGTATATATTTTATAATTCTTCTAGCCTTAGAGATTAATATTATTCTTTTTATTACTCTTATTATCTCTTCCTAATAGCCTATAGGTGACTTTTTTATTATTAATTTTACCGTCTTCTACTTTAAAGAAGCTCTTAACTGCTTTTAATGAAAAGAGGGCTTTTTTTATTCTTTAAATTTTTAATTATATATATAGGTTACTTTTATTTTCTCTTTTATTAATAACTTTATTTCTAAATTATCAAAAATAATAATAATAATAACTATAATATCTACTCTTATTACCCCTATTATTCTTACTACTCTTATTATTCCTATTCCTATTCCCCTACTAGCTCCCCCTACTTTTATTCCTATTTAAAAAAAAGCTACTATCTTAAAAAAAAGAGTTATTAAGTTATTATATATCTCTTATATCCTAGCGACTAATAATAATAATATTATTAATAACTTTATATACTCTATCTCCTACTACTACTATTTCTACTTTATAGTTACCTAGAAACTATCTAGCTATACTTTATTACCCCTTTTTTATTATAAAATTATTAATATATTTCTACTACTTCTCTTTTCTTATTTCTACTAATTATTCTAGATATTAGTAATAAGTATTCTTATTATATTACTATATATAGTAAGGAGTATACTTTAATATACTTCTATCTTTCTTCTTATAAGTTACTCTTATAGTTATTAAGTATATCTTAATATTTCCCTAGGCTATTTATATTACTACTTTTATAGTTCTTATTTTATATTATTTTTTTAACGATTTTTTATTTAAAGCTAACTTTATTATTACTACTTATAATATTAAAATAAGATATTTATATTATTATCTTTTAGTATTTTCCTACTAATTATTAGTATAAGAGGATTTTAAGAAAGTTTAGATTACTACTTATAAGGTCTTCTAGGCTAAAACTTCTTATATTAATAAGTCTAATATTAAGCGTAAGGCTAAGGATAAGGAAGTAGAATAATTAGTTTATAAGTATTAGTTTATAACTATTAAAGCTATAGTTACTACTATTTCGTAATATAATTATTTTTTAGAGAGGGGTATAAGGGTTACTACTACTTTCTAGTAGGCCTAAGAAGTATAAACTTATACTATTAAAATATAGACTACTATTTTTATAGACTTCTAAATTATTTTTCTAGAGTAGTTTTTAACTTATTCTTATATTATAAATACCCTTCTACCCCTCTAGTATCTTTCTAGTAACTTCTTATTTATTAATATTAATTTTTTAATATATTAATATTTTTAATTTATATTTTCTAACTCCTGAGGTTTCTAAATAACTTAGTAATAGTAATAATAATAAGGAAGGTAGTAGAAATAGAGATAATAATAATAAGGAGGGTAATAATAATAATACTAAGTAATCTAGTAACCTCTTATTCCCCTTTTAATACCCTATATATTTTCTCTTTTTAAAGATTAATTACTATTTTTAGGCTTTATTATATTTTTTATAAGTTTTTAGGTTAATATAAGCTTCCTAGTCTTATTTTACTAATAATTTAAACTTATTACTTTCTTTATAACTTATTAGTAATCTTTAGGAAACTTTCTCTATATTCTAATTTTAATTCTAATAGTATATTTTACTAAGGTTTTTATAAATTTTCTTCTATTTTATATTTTTTCTATTTAACTAAATACTAATAGTTTCTTTATAGTCCTTTATAATTTACTATATAATTAACCTTATATATATTATCTCTTAGGTTTTTAATAGGAACTATTTAAAGTATTAATAAATTACTTCTATATTTTTCTAATTATAATAGGGAGAAGATATTATAAATTCTATATTTTTTATTTAAATTGAGTTTGAATATTTAACTCCTATTAACTACCTATATTATTTTAAATAGTCTTAAGTATTTATTAGATAGCTTTTTAGCTAGTTATTTTTATTAAATGTTTTTAATAGATAGTAATATATAATTACTAATTTTAAAGTCTAACTACTTCTTTCTCTTATTATACTACTTAGTATATTTTTTATTTACTTCTTCTAATAAGACTTTTAGTTACTATTAATATAACTAGAGGTATTTTATTTTCTCTTTTATTATAAAGACTACTTTAGGTTTAATATTTTCTAGAGAGCTATTATGAAGTCCTCTTAGTAAGTTACTTATTAAAATATCTACTAATATAACCCTAGTAGTATTATAGACTAAAATATTATAAATAAATTTAGCTATAGGTAACTACTTTACCTAATTATCTTAGTTAAAGTTAATTATTACTTTTAAGAAGTATTTTATATTCCAATTTTACTATTCTATTTACTTATTAGTTTATAGATAGTATATTATATTTAGTTTCTTCTTAATAGCTAGTAAATAAGTAATAAAAGTTTAAAATCTACTAGTAAATAGTGAATTTCTATTAGATATAATAGTTTAAAGAACTTTATATTTAAAGAGGATGTTATTTACTAAGAAGGCTACTAACTCATCTGCTGTTAGGGACTCTTTTATTAGTAAGTAGAATGCGTATTTTGTAAATTGATTAATTACTACTAATATATTATTATAGTTCTTTTTAAAAAATCTAACTCATTTAGGTAATTTAATAATAAAGTTTATATTAATATATTATTATAAACTAGTAGGTATTAGTAAAAGTATTAATTTACTATATAGGAGGTAGTATCGAAACTTTAATTACTAGTATATTATATATTTTAATATATATTCTATAATATTTTTTATAGACTTCTATTAGTATGTCTATCCTAACTTCTTAAGTATTTTAGTAATACCTAGGTACCTTTTTAAAGGTTTATTATAGAAAGCTATTAGTAGGTTGATCTGAAGTTGATATCTATCTAAGATAACTAGTTTACTTTAGAATTTTACCCCTCTTTTTTTATTAATAGACTAGTTATTACCTTTCTAGTGTAATTTTTCTCTTCCCCTAGTAGTAGTTTCTTTTCATACTTATTAGATTTCTTTTTTTAACTTTTTTTTCAATTTGTTTAGGATAATATTTTTTAGGTTTACTATTAGTTTTTAGTTCTAGAGGGATGCTATTACTACTTTATCTAGGAACTAGTTTATAAAGTCTTCTAAAAAGGTATTTCTAGTTTTTTAGGTTTCTCTTTTTATAAGTTAATAATTTAATTATCTTAATAGATTATCTACCAGGTTTTACTTCCCTAATTAGTAATTTATAATATAATTAAATAATAATATATCTTAAAGGAGTTTTATTTAATAGTTATTAAACTAGGGTTTTACTATTAGGTACTAGTAGCTTAGGTAATTTATAATAAAAGTAACTTTATATTATAAGTATAAAAAATAGTACTTCTATATAAATACTATTTTACAAATAGCTAGTAGTTTAGCTTTTAGTATATTATATCTTAACTTTATTCCCCTTAACTTTTATAAGAAGTAAACTAGTAGTTATTATTATCTTTTTTCTAATTAGGTAACTATTATTCTTATAGTAAAACTAGAAATATCTATTTCTATATGAATTAGAAGGGTTAAATTAAAGTATTATAGAATAAGTATCTAAGTAAATTTATCTTATAGATTTTTAAAGATCTTAATTACCCTAAGGATTATTATATCTTTTCTTTTTACCTATTTAATTAGTTAATTAATAAGTCTAATATATATTTTAGAGTAATTATAAATAAATCTTTTATAGAATTTTATAAATTATAAGAAGATTTAGATTTCTTTAATATTAGTAGGTAGTAGTTATTTTTTAATTACTACTATCCTCTCTTCTTCTATAGTAATATTTTTAGGAGAAATAATAAAATTTAAGAATCTAATTATTTATATATAAAACGTATATTTCTCTAGGTTAGTATAAAGCTTTATAATTAATAACTAGCTTAGTATTTTTCTTATTATTTCTATATAGTTCTTTTTAGTTTTAGTAAATATTAGGATATTATATAAATAGATAATATATATAATATCTATAAGGCTTATTAGGATATTATTAATATATACTTAGAAGGTTACTAAGGTATTAACTAAACTGAATAGTATTATGTAATATTCAAAATACTTATATTATATCTAAAACGCTATTTTCTACTTATTTCCTAGCTATATATAGACCTAGTAGTATGTATTTTTTAGATTTAATTTAGTAAATTATAAGGTTCCTTCTAGATAGTTTAAAATTTTACTAATAAGTAGTAGTAATATATAGTTCTTAATAGTAATCTTATTTAGATTTCTATAGTCTATATATAGTTTTAACTTATTTCTTTTTTTAAGATAAATAGGATTAGTATTTTTATAAAGCTTCTTAATATTTTAATTTATTCCTTCTTAAGAATTAATATGAGGTATTAATATAGTTCTTCTAATTCTTTTTCTATAAAGGGGTAAATAGGGTCTTATAGGGGGTTTTTTCCTTCTTCTAGTTTGATTATATATATATAAGTATTTTCTTCTATAGAGATACTAGTTTTCTTTATATTAAAAATATGAGTTTATTCTTAGTATTCTAATAGTAATTAATTTAGATTATTTATTTTTTATTTAGATCTCTTATAAGTTGTTATTAAGTAGCTTATTACTCTTTTTCTATTAATACTAATATAGCTAAGATTATTAATATATATTTAGATTACTTCTTAGCTTTATTAATTACCCTAGTTTTATATATTAGTTTGAGGTTAGTAATAGCTAAGGGATAGGTTTAATTTAGAGTTTTCTATTTTAAATTAGGTTTTATTTTTTTTCCCTAGGAGATCTTTAGGATTATATTATATTTACTAATATTATTTATTTAGAATATATGAGATTTTATTTATATTGTGCTAAGGTTATTTATAATTTTTGTAATTATAGTCTGTATTCTATATTTAAGTATTATTCCTCTTTAGAAATCTGATATCTTTAGTCTTAAGTTAATTTCTATAAGTTTAGTATTATATAGTATTTTTTATTTTAGGATATTTTTATTAGCTTTTAGGTTAATAAGTATTTTTCCCTTTTTCTAATTTTTCCCCATATAGATTAATATTTCAGCTTTAAAGTGTTAGTAAGGTTTTTAATCTTATAGGATATAAATACTATTAGTTTTTATCTCTAAGGTATAATAGGGTTTCTTAGTATGCCTAAGCTTTTTATAAATATAGTAGGTGTTTTTACTATATTAATATAATATATAACTTATTTTTCTATAATTATAATATTTAAATAGCTTTTAAAGAGTAGTTACTTAGGGTTATAAAGTTTTTTTTTACTTAATTTTAAATAAGGGAGTAATTATAAGGGATAGTTTTCTTGACTAGTTCTTCCTATTTATTTCTTAAGTTAAGATAACTATTTATATAACTAATAGTCTATAGTTTTTCTATTCTAGTATTTTAAAGGTAGGTTCCGCTAGGATTAACCTGTTTAGGGATTACTTGACTATTTCTACTTTTTTAGTTATGTAATTTAATTCTTAATATATAGCTAGTAGGTTTCTATTTATAATTATATGTCTTAACTTAAATAATAAGTAGTTAATAATATTAATAATTTAGAGTTTCTCTAGTTAGGTATTAAGGTATTTTACTTTAAAAGATTAATATATATTGATAAATTATTAGTAGGATTAGCTAATTCTTTAGTAAATTATATCTAATTTAGCTATTATTATAATAGTTTGGGTGTTATTATTATTTATATTAAACTTTAGTTATTCTTTTATTACTATTTAGGTAATCTACTTAATATTATTATTATAAGTAATAGTGACCTATTTAATCTACTAATAGGATATAATATTCTTAAGATATAAGTTTATATACTAGATTTTGTTTTTATTTATAGTAAAGTTGTTTTCTGTTAAGTTGAATTATCTTTATAGTTTGAATAAGAAGTTATTAAAGTCTAACTAATTATCCCCTTAATATTTAATAAAGGTTAACTATTTAATTAAAAGGTTTTTTTTAGAGTTAGGTATAGGAGTAGAAGACTTTCTAGTATTTCTTTTTTCTAGATTATCTCTTCTATATAATATTATTAACTTCTCTAATTTCTACTTCTTCCTTAACTTTTTTACTTCTTTTTTAATTAATTAGTTTAAATTAGTTTTAGAAAGATTATTATTATTTTAAAAGGGTAGCTATTCTCTTAATTTATTAATATTATTATATTACGACCCATTAAAACTATAAGACTAGGGAACGCTTTGTAAAGTATCTAGTAATTATAGGACTTTTATATATAAGATGATATAGGAATAATAATAACTCTATTTAGTATAGAAGAACTATAGTATAAGTTATATAATAATAAGATAAGGATTATTTAGGATTAATATAATCCAATACGAATTAAGAACTAATAGATTATATTAGATTAATATAATTTAGAATAACTAAAAAATATACTATTAGTTAGGATTTATATATAAGATAAGCTTAAGTCTACTTAAAATTAGACTCCTATAGCTTTTTAGTAATTAACTTTATGAATCTTATTAAGAGACTTCTAGCCTTATTTATAATTATCTTATAACCTTCTTATTAGACTTATATTTAATTATTATAAGTTCTAAAGACCTAATCTTATTAGTATAATAATAATACTATTATTTATATATTATAATTTTAACTTATTACTAATAGACTTATTTCTATTAGACCTAAAACTAGTTATAATATTTTAATTATTCTTATTTAATAAGTTAACTTTATAAAGTTTACTTAATAATATCTAGAAAAGAATATTATTATATTTACTAAATATTAAATTTTTTTTACTTCTTCTGGTTTTTAGGGAGTACTTCCTAAAAATAAACAACTTATTAAACTTTTAGACTAAGAGATAAAAGATATTAAACCTTTTAATAATAAAAAAGATAATACTACTAAGTTTATATAATAGCTCTAGAAGATTAATAGAAATATAACTAGGATATAGGAGATTATTAATAGTAATACTATAGAAGTTATTTAATTTTAGTGAAATTTTTATAATAATTTAAATTAGTAGCAACTCCTTACTTTCTAATAAGAAGTTAATATTTTTCATATTATTACTAATATTATTTAGATACTAGTTAAATTATATAAGAAACTTCAATTTAACTTATTTAAGCTTTTAATAGAATTCCTAGATACCTCAAAAGATTCTTTATTTAAGTTAAAATTTATTACTAGTTTTATAATCTTAGTTTTAAAAATAAAGTTAAAGAAGTTATCTATATTACTTTATTCTTTAAAAAAAAACTTTTATATAGTTTAAACTTTATCTTACTAATTTCCTTACTTATAAATAGAATAATTTCAAACTAGAAATTTAGACTATTTTTATAAGCTATTATAGTTTTAAAAGTATTCTAATCTTATTATTCTAAGAATTAGATAAGTAATAATAATATGAATAAGACCTTATAGTTCTTAAATAGAAAGGTATAACTATATATTATATAACTGAATTTAGATATATCTATACTAAACTTAATTATATTAAGAATACTAAGATTTTTATATTCTATTAAGGATTAAAAGAAAATATTAAAAATAAACTTATTAAATAAGATAGACCTAGTAATTTTATTATATATATAGAATTTACTATTAAAATTAAGAACTAACTTTTTAAGTATTATTATAAGAAAGGAGAATAGTAATAATTTTAATAATCTAATAGTAGATATAAGTACTAAAGATTATTATATAACTACTAGAATTAATATAATAGTTAGGGAACTAGATAATAATTTACCTTATAATAAAGTACGTCTTATAGTTATTATAGTAAACCTATAGATTTTACTACTAGAACTACTATTAAAAATAATAAATAATAAGACTTTAAGTATTATAATTATAATAAATTAAGATATATAGCTAAAGATTACTACTTACCTAAATATGAATAATAAGGATAATAATTCTAATTAGTACTTAAGCGAACTTAATAAGTTAATATTACTAAAAAAGAAATACTTTATATCTTTCTAATCTAAATAATTTGTTTTAATAATATTTATATTATATATTAAAGATTTAAGAATAATATAGGATAGTATCCTAAGAATGTTTTCTAGATAATTAAGATATAATACTATACTATATAATATATTACTATATACTAAGAAAATACTAATAGTAACTATTATTAAGAAAGAAGAAAACTTTATATTAATCCCTAAGTAAGACTAAATATAAGAAAATAAAATAGTAATCTTATAGCTATAAGTAGCTAAGAGAGAATTTTACTATAAGCTTAATTAAATACCTAATAGATAATTTCTATAGAAAATCTAGTATTAGATTTAGTAAAAAGTTAATATTAGAAGTAACCTACTTCTTACTCAAATTCTTATATAATAACTCGAAGTAAGTAATAAGATACTAGTAAAAATTCTTATTATAATTAAATATAATAAGCTAGAATATAAGATTAAGGAATAACTTAATAACTTCTACTAGTAAGGATATATTAAAGTTAGTTTAGAAATCTATAGTAATCTAAATAACCCATTTAAATCAATTAAAAATAATATTAAATTAAATAATAATATTATTATAAACTTAGAATTTTCTATTTCATAGTAATTAAGTAGTAAAAAAAATAAATAATTTAGGATTAAGAAGATTTACCTAACTTAAGATAAATAATTTGTTATATTCTATAGAGTTCTAAATAACTAAATTTTAAACTATTTAAAAATAATCCTCTATAATATAAATTACGAATTCCTATAAATTAATTACTTAGCTTACTAAACTATCTTTTAAATATATTATATATAAAATAATTATATATTATATCTTAGTAATAAGTTTAATAGATAATTCTTCTTATAATAATTCGAATATAATCTAATTCTAAATATATATCTTAATATAGATCTATT
>QAPF01000910.1:0-15984 GCA_004367935.1 Colletotrichum sidae | reverse complement strand
CTTCCGTGCCGAGTGAAGTCCCTGTAGTTCCCGTGTCATCCTGCATACAAAGGTCCTGTAACCGCTGGGTGCCTTGCGGGGCGTTCCCTGGTCCTGTAGTTCCAACGGGTCGTAACACTTTTATTCTAATATCATCCTGTTTTTGTGGTAGTAGGTTGCGATCCTTCCTTCCCGAAGTACTTTACTAAGTGTTAATTCTCTATACTTTAATGTTGGTGGTGCTGGTCTATTTTTGGTGTCTTTTCCTTATTTCTGAAGTTCGTTATGTTAATAGTGCTATTCTCTTGCCTTGTTGACATAGTGAATTATATAGTGGTCTAATTTATAGTCTGTCTATTCACTAATGATGTTGTTTGCGTATACTATGGGGTAGTCTTTACTGGGTGTGAATGTTGTGAAGTTGTCTTTATGAAAATGTTGAAGTTCCTAAAATGGTAGATCTATGTCAAGATATATATTTGGAATTAGATTATATTCGAATTGTTATAGGAAGAATTATCTGTTGAATTTATTGTTGATGTGTGGTATATAATTGTCTTATATATAATATACCTAAAAGATGGTTTGGTGAGCTGGGTAATTGATTTGTAGAAGTTTGTTATCTATATTATAGAGGATTGTCTTGGGGTAGTTTAAGGTATGGTTACTTGGAATTCTATAGAATATAACGAATTACTTATTTTGAGTTAGGTAGATCTTTTTAATCTTGAGTTGTTTGCCTTTATTATTATTTAGTTGTTATGAGATAGAGGATCCTGAGTTTATAATGGTGTTGTTATCTAATTTGGTGTTGTTGTTAATTGATTTAAATAGGTTGCTTAGATTAATATAGATTCCTGGACTAATTTTGATATATCCTTATTAGTAGAGGTTGTTGAGTTGTTCTTTGACCTTACGTTCTAGCTTGTGGTATTTAACTATAGTGAGGGTCTTTATTAGTATTCTGTTACTTGTTTTGAGTTATTGTGCGAGAGCTTAAGTAAGAGGTAGGTTTCTTCTAGTGTTGATTTTTTACTAGATTTGATATTAAATTTTCTATAGTAGCTGTCCGTTAGGTATTTAGCTGAACTTATGGTGAAGTTTTTTTTTAGTTGTTTGTAGTTGTAGGATTGCTATTTCGTTTTCTTATGTTTAATCTTGCTTAGGGATTGGTATGAAGTCTTCTTCTTTCTTGATAGTAGCTACTGCTAGTATCTTCTTGGTGTATAGTGGTGTGTTGTATAATATAGTGTTATATCCTGATCGTCCAAAAGGGTTCTTAGGGTACTATCCTGTATTATCCTTGGATCTTTAGTGTATGATATAGGTATTATTAAAATAGGTTATCTAGGTTAGAGAGGTATAGGGTATTTCCTTTTTGGTAATATTAACTTATTGGGTTCATTTAGGTACTAGCTGAAATTGTTATCCTTGTTATTAGTGTTTGGGTAAGTGGTAATCTTTAGCTATATATCCTGGTTTGTTATAGTTATAGTACTTGAAGTCTCGTCGTTTGTTATCCTTAATAGCGGCTCTAGTAGTGAGGTCTATAGGTTTGTTGTAGTAGTTATGAGATGTGTTTTGTTGTGGGGTGAATTGTTGTTTGGTTCCCTAATTGTTGTGTTGGTTCTAGTGGGTATGTGGTGGTTTTTGGTACTTGCGTCTACTATTGGGTTGTTGAGGTTGTCGCTGTTTACCTTTTTTGTAGTGATATTTGAAGAGTTAGTTGTTAATCTTGATGGTGAGTTCTATATATATGATAAAGTTGCTAGGTTTGTTTTGTTTGATAAGTTCGTTTTTGACGTCTTCCTTTAGTCCTTAGTAGAATATAAAGATCTTGGTGTTATTAGTATAGTTAAGTTTAGTATAAATATGTTTGAACTTGGTTGTATAGTGTGTAGTTGTATCTTTCTATTTAAGAGCTATAAGGTCTTATTTATATTATTATTATTTATCTGGTTCTTGGAATAGTGAGATTAGAGTATTTTTAAAGTTATAATAGTTTGTGAAGATGGTCTGAGTCTTGAGCTTAAGATTGTTCTATTTGTGGGTAAGGAAATTAGTGAGATGAGGTTTGAACTATATGAGAGTTCTTCTTTTTAGGAATAAGGTAGTATAAATAACTTATTTAGTTTTATTTTTAAAACTAAGGTTGTAGAATTAATAATAGGTTCTAATTTAGGTGAGGAATCTTTTGAGGTATCTAGGAGTTCTGTTGAAAGTTTGAGGTGAGTTGAGTTGAAGTTTCTTATATAATTTAATTAGAGTCTAGATGATGTTGGTAGTAGTATGAAGAGTGTTGACTTCTTGCTAGAGAATGAGGAGTTGTTATTAATCTAGGTTGTTGTAGAGATTCTACTAGAGTTGATGGACTTTTATAATATTGCTATTAATAATCTCCTGTATTTTAGTTATGTCTCTATTGGTTTTTTGGAGTTGTTGTATAAGTTTAGTAGTGTTATCCTTTTTATTATTAGAGGGTTTGATATTTTTTATTTTTTAGTCTAGGGGTTTAATAAGTTGTTTACCTTTGGGGGGTGTTTTTTAAGAACTAGAAGAAGTAGAAGGAGTTTGGTGTTTAGTAGATATGGTAATATTCTTTTCTAGATATTATTAAGTAAGTTTTATAGGGTTAACTTACTAAATAGGAATAATTAAAGTGTTATAATTAGTTTTAGGTCTAGTAGAGGTGAGTTTGTTAGTAGTAAGTTGAGGTTATAATATATAAGTAATAGTATTATTATTATGTTAATAAGATTAGGTCTTTAGGGTTTATAGTGATTAGGTATAAGTTTAATAAGAGGTTTGTGAGATAATTATAGGAATAAGGCTAGGAGTATCTAAGGATAATTATAAAATTAATTACTAAAGAGTTATGGAAGTCTAATCTTAAGTATATTTAAATTTATCTTATATATAAGTTTGTGATACTGTAGGTTTTTCTGTTCCTGTTGGTACTGTATTGCTTTTTACTAATCTAAAGGTGAGGAGTGATTACTACCCGTGGGTTGGTGATTATTTTGCCTTACTGATTACTTTGGGGATCTACTAATCGATTATTCGTCCTGTAGAGTGATCACTTATCTCTTATCGTTACGTGACCTGTACTATAGTTCCTCTGTGGTCTGGTGGGTCCCTGTCGTGTCCTTCTAAATGCCTTGTAGCCGCCAGGCGCCCTGCTACTCAGCCCTGGTCCTGTTGGGTTGTAACATTTATCTTCCTAATAGACCTATATATTTTAAATACCTATATAATAGAAACTTATTACTATATACTTCTTTTTTCTAATTATAAAGTGAATAATTTATTAATTATTATGATAGACTTCAGATATCCTTTAAGATAAAGTCTGAATTAAAGAAGCAGTAGTATAATATTATAATCTCTTTGATAATATATTTTAACCTAAAGAATTCTACTTTAATTATTAATATAATTATAATACTTTATTATCCTACTTTCTATTAAATAGGACTTCTAAAAAGAAGTTTTATAAAGTCTTATAGAGATCTTTATATTTCTTTATTATTAATAAAAGGAAAATTACTTATAATTTAAAATACTTATATATTATTACCCCCCAAAATATTAAAATATATAAATCAAGAATATATAATAGAAATTATAGATTATATAATTTGTTACTATTCAATACTTAAAAGATAGATTTATAAGGAATTAAAATAAGAAGGTATATATAAAGGTAATATTAAGTCAAATTATAATTAATATATAGAAAATCAAATTAATCTTCTTTGAAAAAGATTTAACTTATTAGGGAAATACTTTACTACTATACTTTTCAAGTAAGTTTAAAAACAATATTATTACTAGAGTTCTAAAGTCTATAGAATTAAACCTCTTTATTATATATTTAATATATATATTATAAATTAGATAGATCTTATATATCTTAAAGTTATATCCGATTCTAGTTCTAAGATACTATTTAGTCAACTTTTAATCTTTTAACTTATATACTTACTTAATCTTATCTATTACTTTTTTAATATGACTAATATAATTTTTACAATATAAAACTAAAATGTTTTTAATATAGAAGGAAATAAAAACCCTCTTATTATAAGTCTAAAAGAAATATAAGTCTTTACTTATTAGATATAATTTAAAATAAAATAAAATAGAATAGAACTCCTTATATTATAAAAGAGATATATTATAAAGTCTATATAAAGTATAGTGAAGCTTAATAAACTTATTGTTTTCCTTAAGGTTATCTAGTAAATAATATATAATGGGAAGGTTACTTAACCTATATATAATATTCAAAAGTGTATTTATAATATTAAATTAATAGATCTTAGGATTGAATTAAATAGTAAGTACTATTATTATTCTAAAAGTATATATAGTAAGAATTATAATATATATCTATTTAAGAAGGTATTTCTCTTAAAAATCACCTTATATATAAATTTCAACTTTATAATACTTAAGATATTTATTTTAGTCGAGTTTATATATAAATACTTATTTTAACAGAATGGATTTTAACTTGATTTCATATTTAATACTTACTTTCTAAATACCTATTTCTATAAGTTTATTAATTTTAGTAATAGTTGTTTTAAAAAACGTAGAGTAAAGTAATTTTAATAAGAATTCTATATATCTATAGATTCTAATAGGTTTTAAAAGCGAATCTATATAGATCTTACTAATTAATATAATAGAAATCTATACTTATTTGACTTAATTAATCAGAATTAAGATAAATTAGTAGAAAGTATAATATCCCTAGATTACTTCCTCAAAAGCCTTCTCCCGATTAAATATAAAGATATTAAAAAAGGTATTTTAATTATATTCTATTTAGAAAGATATAAAGTATATTCTAAAGTAAAATTATTGCTTTAAAAATACTTAGCTAAATTAATCTAAATCTTTATAATTATAAACCCACTCTAGCTCCTCTCTAGTAATACTTTCTTCCCTAATACTTGAAAATAACTATATAAAATAAATAAGAAAAATATAACTAATAGGTAATATATAAAAACCCTCTATATCTTAGATTTATAGAGGGAATATATCCATTTAAAAATAAATCTCTTTAAAAATTATATTTTTAGTTATATTTAATTTAAAATTAGTATTTTAAGTCTCCCCTTATTTTTTATTACTTTCCTTATAGAATAGTTAAAACATAAATATTAAAACTATTTATGAGTTCCTAGAATCTAAAGTTACCTTAAGAGTTAATAACTACTTTCTTCTTATATTATTACCTTTCTTTAAAAATATAAATTTAAAAAATGAATTAAGATATTTCTTATTATTTAAAATTAATATAAAATTATTTTGCATCTAAATTCTTAGAATTTCTAATTCTAAATATATTTTAGAAGGTATTTCTTATATTCTTTCTATAATCTTAGGAGCTTGATCACTTTAAATTACTTAAACTATATGATTCTTTTAATAAAATATCTTCTTATTAAATAATATATTTTATATAATAATAACTTATTAAATTGAAGAAATTGAAATTTTAAAATAATTATAAGAATTTATGATATATCCTACTAAATATTTAATATAACCTTAAAGTTTAAGTTTAAAGTTTTATCTATTCTTATTTACTTTATATTCTTCCTTAAAAGAATATATCTTATAGCTGTATATATAAATCCCTTCATATTATAAACAAGAGGTATTTAATAAATATAATTTATATATAGAATTATACTATTCAATATAGCTATATAATTAATCTTACTCGATTTATATTAAGAAATCCTATATATAATATTAGAGTGAACTTATCTTATAGAAATAAACTACTATAATAATCACCTCACTTTAAAATAAGATTAAGATGTTTAATATATTAGATACCTTAAAAGCCTTAATAATAAGCTCTTTACTAGCTCTTTCTATATTATTATTTAGCTTCTTAATATATTAGGGAGTTAGCTTAATATTAATATTTTATTCTAATACTTATATTTAATGTCCTATAAAACTCTTAATTATAATAATATGTTTTTTAATATTCTATCTAATCTTACAAAACGTAAAACTATATTACTATTAAATCTAGCTTTCAAAAATCTACAAAAGTGTAAAGATATTAAACTACTATTCCAAAATATATAAAACAGCAAACAGTTACTCTATATACTTACGTTTTATAATTAAAAGCTATTGACTTCTATCTATTACTTTTAGATAATTAAATAAATCTCAGGAGATTTTATAGAGTAATTATATAATTTTATTATTAGAAGTTGAATATAATATAACTACTTTTATATATATAATAGTATAATCTATATATTTAAGAGAGGGGATACTTTATATCTTTACTTATTAAGTATTAAAGATAAGTTTCTCTGATACTTAATATTCCAGATATTTAAACTAAAAATACTATAGTATTAAGTTATTTATCTTTATTTATAATAGATTTCTAAATTACTTAATATTAATAAGGATAAAAATAAGTAGATTTATAATTATATTATTACTTAAGATAAGTTATATAGAAATGATATAAGAGAAATAAGGTTTCAATTCTATAAAAATAATATCCACTTTCTTTACTAATTAAACTATTTAAATACTGTTATTTAAAATCCTAGAGTAAAAAGTATTATTATATTTTAACTATTATAATTTAGACTTCTTAAGAAGACTCTTTAAGATACTATTTGTATAGAAACTCTTAATATAAATAATAATCTTTGATATAATATCCATATTTCTTTTTATATTATTAAGAATATTACGAAGAGTCCTCATACTATAAGTTATAATTATATATTATAAGGTGCTAGTTTTAATTTATCTTAAAATATTATAAATAATGATATTTCTTTCAAACTATGTAATAGTATTAATTAAATAAAAGGTTTTCTAGTTATTAAGAATAATACTCCTAAAGATTATATTAGATTTCTATACCTAAGTTATTTAGACTACTTAAAGCTTAAGATCTGAATTAAAGAATCTCAATTCCTTATTAAAAGTATATAAATCTTCTTCTATCATTATATAGATAATAATATTATTGAATATTATAGCTATAAAGAAACTGTTATCAGAATATAACTTCTTTAATTTACCTTTAGATAAAATACCCTTAGAACTACTATTATAATAAGGATTTCAAATAGTAGGCTACCCCTTATATGTTATTTTAATATAAACCTTAGAGAAAGTTAATTTATTAAATTATTTATATATCTCTATAGTATTATTAGTATTATAAAGACTTCTTTTACTTATAAAGATAGATTGAAAATTGATTTATTTACTTAATAGCTATTTATATATATAGGTATATAAATAGATATTATCTAAATTACTTTATAGAAAACTTTGATTAATAAGTCTATTATAACTCCTGTTATTAGATCTATATATAAGAGTTATAAATATACTACTAGAAGTTAACCTTCCTAAATTACTATATTAATAATTATAAATTAGATTTTTAAGTAGTTCTAAATAATATAAAATACTTGGAATGGAAGTTTAAAAATAGTTTTTACTTAATATATCTTCAAAAGTTCAATTAGTATAATCTAGAGTAAAGTAATATTTTACTACTTCTAAGAAGTCTTATAAGATAAGAGATTTTTAGATTTCTAAAATATTAAATAATAAAGTTTTAAATAAGATATTTTAGAATTTTCTTAATTAGATATTGAGATTGTAAGGTATTTTTACCTTTATAAAGATATTCTAATACTTTCTCTATATTATAATACTATAACTAATTAAACTTAAAACATGATATTTTTTCAATAAATAGATTAAAAATTAAAAAGAAATATCTTTAGTATTAAAAAGTTCTTATTTTATAGAAATAAGGATATTTATTATAACTATACTATTGATATATTTGAAAAGAATATTATACATCTTCTCTTGATAAAGTTACTTTAATTTATAAGAGTTATATAATATAATTTCATTTATGTAGTATTTCTAAAAACCTATAGATTTCTTATTTAAAATTATAAAGAACTTTAAAATATATAAATAAAATAGAATATTACTTCTTATAAAAGAAATTCTTCATTGAATCTTATCTTCTTTATTGTCTCTTAAAATAGTAATTATCTTAGAAATTAGAAATATTATAATATAAATAGAATCATAAATCTATAACTTAATATAATATACTTTAAGTGGCTTATTACTCTCCTTCTAAGAATAGAAGTTAAAAAGAGAATATTGTTAGTTTTACTTTGAAATAAAGATAATAAGAAAGGTATTTTTAAATTAATATACTTCTAGAGGTCTTTTATCTTATTCTTAACTATACAAATAATAAATTGAATAGAAAAGTCCTTATAATTATTAAATTTAATTTAAGTAATATATTTTAAAGAAGATATTATAATAGAAATATATACGTAATATAATAATGGAAACCTTAGTAGAGAAAAAGAAAGAATTAGAAGTAGATATATATTAATACTAAAAGTAATTATATTAAATTAAAAAGGCTAAAAACTTAATTCAACTAGACTTATAATTATTATATAAAAGCTACTTAATATATATATAATTTATAAGAATAAAGCAACTTGATTCTTCTAGATTTAAATATAATTTAAAGCTCTTTATTTATTTAAAAGATAAAATTATATATTAGAAAAATATTATATTGATAGATTAATATTAATATAAGATATATAGGGCGTATAGAATGCTATAGTTATATAAGGCTACATTACTAAACGGAAATCTTTATAATATACTTATAATATTGAAGTATAAATTACTTAGTCTAAAGATTATAAAATAAAAGCTTTATAATAAAATCTCTATGTCTAACCTATTTTCATAATACTCAGAATATATTATATATTAATATATATCTAATTCTGTATAGTTCTATAATTATTAAATAATAATAATAGTTTCTAAATATAACTATTATGAATAATAAGTAGTTTTAGTAATATAAAGTAATCTAGCTATATTTCTACTTATATATATACCTAAGTAATATTATGAAATATACTTCCATAGAAATATTGAATTATATTTTTACTAATAATACTAGTATAAAATAATAATTACTTATTATATTATTAGTAATTCTATATAAATATTAGTTTTCTTCTAATCATGAAAACCTTTAATAATTAGGTATAATTTCTTATATAATCTATTATTAATATTTTCAGTTTCGTTAATAAATCTAAAGCTAAAGATCTTTCTTTATCTATATCTTTAAATATCAAAATACTTAAAATATAGTACTTCTTTTGCTAATAGAATTTCTTAGGTTTTAATGTATAATTCTTTCGAAAGTTTACTTAATATTATAATAAAGCTATATTAATAAAGATTAATAGTTTTAATCAATACTTCTGCTTCTTTCATTATAAAATAAACATTATGACATATACTATTAAAAAGACTAACTTTTATAAGAAACACATTATCCTTATATAGTTACTCTTATTATCTTAGGTTTTATTTAATTATTATTATTATTATTATTATTTTTCTAATAGAAGGTCTCTTTTAATCTTATTATTATAAGAATTATAATTATTATTTCTCTTAATTTAAAACTAATAGTATAACTTAACTCTTATTATTGAGAAAGTATTAGGCTTGCTTTCTATTCGTATAATATATATCTTACTATTGATTAAAGATAAATCTAAAGACTTTAATTCAATTTTAATATTTCTAGTAGATATATATATCTAATAACAATAGAAATTAATAGATAGATATCATTTAATTACTTTTACTTTATACTTAGAATGATATCTAAACTCTTCACTTGATATATAAATTTAACTATTGATTTTACCTAATAATAATACTTATACTAATACCAGCTTATAACTAGTAAGAATACTAAAGCATTTATTTATAATTATAAATAATTTCACCCCTAGTTCTAATATTTAACTTTATAATAATAGAAGACTTTGTAGTTATAATCTATATAGAAAGAACTTTATTTAAATTAAAACTTAATATATATAATTAGAAATAACCACTAAAGTTATAAAGTAAAGAGCTTTTATAAACTTCTTAAAAATAGAATATAATAGTATTGTATAAAACCTAGATATTTTATAATTTATTATTCTTCTATATATTTTATAATATAATTAAAATCTCCTTAGAATCTATATAACTATCTATAAAAAGATTACCATTCAATAAATATAGAAATATCCAATTATAATTATTATAATTAAAACTTTCATTCTATTAAAATAAATCTCAATAGAATTATTGTAAATAGTATAATTAATAAGTAGCCTATAGATATTAAAAAGAATATTATCTAGCTAATCTATAACTTATTATATTAAACTAATAATATTAGAGATGAACTATTAATTAGATAATACTTTAATATCAGTATAATATTATGATACTAATTACTAGATATTTTAGAGTATTATAGTAATATAATTATTATAGAGTCTTTAAAAGTTGTCTAAGTAAATTAAGAGTATTTATATCTATATAAGTATTGTTTATATATTAAGTATATTTAATTAATATATTTAGATTATTTACTAGTAAGCTTAGGCCGAATCTTATTATACTTATATAGAAATTATAGATTAACCTATATCAATAGTAGAAAACCTTTATATTAATTACATAAACTTTTATCTTAATAGGAAATAAGTTTTGGTTTATAGAGTTATTGAAGTTATAAATATTGAAGTTATAATAAACATTCAAATAGAATACTTATAATTAGTAGTGATTAAATATCTTGAGATATTTTAATTATATATAGCTATAAGAATATAAAAGTATAAAGATATAAGGTTATTATAGAAGGAATTATTAGTTATTCACTATTAGAAAAGTGAATATAAAGTAAATATACTAGTTATTATAGTTATAAGAAACTTAGCTTTAAATTAACTATAAGCTAGCTATAGTAATTAGTAGGGGGATAAGAGGGCTAAAGTTATATTTCAAAAAGTAATATATCTACTAATAGTCGCAGTAGAGAGCGAGCTATCGGTCGCTCTTATAAATAGATATAATAAAAGAGCTATTATATATATTTAAAGTATGTAAGACTTAATATTATATACAAATCTTATGTATCTCTTCTATTACTCTTTAGATAATTATTTTATATCTTAGTATATCTGGAAATAGTAGTAATCATATCTTAAAATAGAAATATATTTTAAAGATAAAAAAAGTTAGTTTAAATCTATTAAGGTTATTAGTAGTATTGATTATTTTCACTATATTCTAAGATATCTCTTCTCTTAATATTTCTAATATTCTTATAGGCTTTCTATAAGAAAAAATAATATTATTTAAACTTACTAATATTATCATAAACTAAATTTTAATTAGTATAATCTTTATTTTACTACATATATTATTAGTTTTTTCAAGTTTCTAATAGTAAAGTTATATCCTATGTTAATAATACTCCTATCTGAAAAAACTTTAATATAAATCAATCTAATGTATTTTTGATGTATAATATTCATTTTCTATATCAATACTTTTTCTAAATCTAATAATGATAAATACTGTTAATATATTAACTGCATATAATATACGCTTATTCCTATTATAACATATGATAATATTAATAGTATTTTCTATCTTAAGCCATAGTTATCCTTAAGATTAAATTTGAAATAACATAATATCTTACTATTTATTTAATATTAATCGTGGGTTTTCATAATTACCTCAATCTTACTAACAGTTATTATTTAATTTATTCTATTAAAGATAGTATTTTACCTTTAAATATTAAGATAGCTAAATTACTTATATAATTACTATATCTATCTTTCTATACAAAAGTTCATAGCTTTATTATAAGGATCTTTCTAGACTTCAACCTATAAATACTTATTATATTTCTATATAAATAAAAATGCTCCTTCTTATTCAATCTTATTATTAAGATTATTGAGATAAATTTAGAATTAATTCATACTAAAGGAAGTAAGAAGAAATAGGATAGCTATCAATACAAAAACAAACTTAATATCTTTAAAAATATAAAGATTTAGATTATTTTAAAAATATATTAAATCTTGTTTATTTCTAAATCCTACATTTATTTTTAAAACAGTCTTATTAAAATAGATATAAAATATAATTCTTTAAAACCCTTTTAATTACTATATACCCCTTATAAATAGTCTTCTTATTCTTATATTTCAAAAGATATTTTAAAATATAACTTTAGGAAACTTTAAAATTAGAAAAACATCTAATTTAATTAAGATTATTGAATAATAATAAATACAATTCTAAAGAATTTCTTTAAACTTCTTAAGATTGATTGTTCTAATCTTACTATTAGTTATAATAAAGTAGATTATTATAAAGTCTTCTTTAAATAGTTTATTTATATTATTATATAATATTTCTCTAGCTGTTTCCATTAGTATAGTATTATTAAAATAAATAATCATATTTACTACTAATCTTATATTAATAGTAAATACTTTCTTAAAGTATGATACTACTATTTTATATTCTTTAATAATATATTCTACTAATTAGTATTCTATAATTCATTATAAATATATTTAATATGTATTATATATATTTCTACTTTAAGATTTCTTATAAGATAGCTTTAAAGTATTATTATTACGTATTCAATATAAAACTTGATATCCTTACTAAAAGTTAAAATATTAATTATACTTTTAATTATTATATATATAATTAGCTAGAAGTAAATTATAATTTAGAATATAAATATTCTTTTATTTAGATTATTATTACTAGCTTCTGAGTATTTATATAATCTTTTTATATAATTTATTAATAGTTAGTTTTATCTTGTTAATAATATTATAAAAGATATTGATTATATTGTATATTTGTAATGAAATATATATAGCTATATAAACTATAGAAACTAAGCTTCAGGCTACGCTCCAAAGGGACATTTCAAAGGTTTAAATATCTAATATATGCTGCATTTTAGTAGTAATAATATAAGCTATTTTACTTCCTTATATATTTTCTATATAATACCTAAAGGTTCTTTTAAATAGCTTCCTCGATTTCTCATAGTTATAAGTCTAGTTTTTAATGTTTTCAAATACTTAAACCTTTCTTTGATTAAAATCAAACTATTATAATAACTTCGACAACTTTCTTTTTACTGAGATTTGAATACCTGTATATATAAGAACTTCTTTTTAATCCTTCTAAGTATATACGTAGTGCAACTTATCTCAAAATACCCCTATATATTTCTTTTAATATTAATACTATTAACCTTATGAGGGTAGTTTTATAGTATTTTTACCGTATTATTAGGCTGGCTATACTACTCCCTTTTTTAACTTCATTTTGTTCTTACTTCTTCATCCTACTTATATTTAGATTGGTTATTATTCGAAATAGTATTTCTTTAGTTATAATAGATTTAGCTTATAGTAGTTAAATTTAGATAAATATCTAAATATTATTTTTTAGACGTATTAATATTATTTAGTATATCCAAGGGGGTAGAGAAAACTTAAGAGCTTATATAGTACGTTAGTTTAACTAAGTTATAAAGTGAAATTAACGTTTTAAATATCGTTTAGACTATATACCTAAGTAGTAAAGATCTATTAAAAAGGAAACTACTTCTAATAATTTAGAAAGAATTAAAGGTCTAACCCTTTACAACATCTTTAATAATAAATAGTATATTTTAATAATTAGTTACTACTTAAATATATATTTTGTAGGTAGTTATAAGAATAGGTTTTATATATTAAAAGAAGATGTAAGTTATTTAATAGTTAGACTTTAGCTCTTATTAGGTTTTAGTTTTTATTAAGATTAAATAATATCTAAAGTAGCACTTTTATACTATTAGTAAGATAAAGTATATAAAGTATAAAAGTTATAATAAGTAGGAGGTATTCTAAAGAAGGTAAATCCTATAATCTCATTTAGTTTAATAGCTATATTTTATATAGTATGCTTTTAGAAATATATTCTTAAGCCTGTATATCAATCTTAAGTAGCTATATATCTTTAAAGTAAAAATAAGAAGGTAGTAGTATTAAGAGTACTAAAGATACTTCTAAAGTTATATTTAGAATCCTCTTACTTTTTAGAATATTCAAAAAGGTAAGAGATGTTACTTTTAGATAGTAGAAGTTATTTAGAATTATTATTTTCATTAGATAATTATATTTGAGGCTAGAAGGCCTTATTACCTTTACTTTACAACTTGAGAGTTTTATTACTCTTACTTAAGAATAGTTATTCAAATATATTAAATACTTAAAATAGTTATTTAAATACTTTAAATACTTAAAATAGTTATTTAAATATTTTTTATATTTAGAAATTACTAGGAACAGTTTTTTCTAGTTATTAATTATATCTAATACCTAGGGGGTTATATAATAAAATATATATAACTATATAGGCTGTAGAAACTAAGCTTTAGGCTATACTTTAAAGGGATGTTTTAAGGGTTTAAATACTTTATATACACTGTACTTTAGTAGTAATAATATAAGCTACTTTACTTCCTTATATACTTTCTATATAGTACCTGGAGGCTTCTTTGGGTAGCCTCCTCAATTTCTCATAATATTTAATATATAATTATATATCTCTCTTTATTAACCTTTTTATACGTTCTGAAGAGTTACAAAAATATATCTAAATAAGTTAATCTTAATTACTATTACTTTAAATATTTTGACTGTATTAATATAGTTATAATTTTAAATAAATATTTTGAAATTTATATTCTTCTATTCCCTATAATAATTATAATATATTATAGGGGCTTTAAATTTACTTCTAATTATAATGACTATTTAGATAATTAAGAGATTATTTTAAATTAATGTGGTTGTATTGAAGGTCTCTGATGTATTTAAAGTTATATGCTTCTCTGGGACCCTTTAAAGGTAGTTATATCTAGTTATTAGCTCTTACCTTATTTACCCTATAAATACTACTAGTTCTAAGGAATTATTTAAATAGAGGAACCCTTAAGTAGTAAATATAGTTAGTTAATATAATTACTAATAAATAGGGAAAGTATAAGTTTATTTATTATAATTACTTTTTTAAAGAATTATAATAAAGTTATAATACTAATACTAGCTAACTAGTGTAACTATTCCTAGCTATTAATAGTTACTAGCTATTAATAGCTAATAGTAAGAACTAATAGCTAGTAGTAGTTACTATATAATTTATATAATCAGAAGGTATATAGCTACTAGTTATACTTACCTACTATAGGATTCAAACCTATTACTCTTACTATAATAGTAAGAGCCAGCTAGATATTAAACCACTACGTCAAGTGGGATTATTTTAAATTAATATAATTCATACCTTATAGAATATATATATATATATATAGGAGGGGCTAATAGCTCGCTCTCTACTATAACTATTAGTAGATATATTACCTCCTGAGGTATAATTTTAACTTTCTTATCCCCCTACTAATTATTATAACTAGTTTCTGATTCCTTTAAAGCTAAACCCCTTATAGCTATAGTAGCTAGTATATTTACTTCATATTAACCTTTTTCATAATAAATAACTAATAACTCTTTATATAATAACTTTACGCTGTTATACCTTTATAGTTATAGATAATTTGAATATCTCGAGATATTTAATTAGTACTAACTGTAAGTATTTTATTTAAATACTTATTATGATTCTAATATTTATAACTTTAATATATTTTAGACTAAGCCTTACTTATTCCTAAGATAAAACTTTATACTACTAATATAAAAGTTTTCTACTATTATTATATTCTAATTTATAATTTCTATAGAATTATAATAAGCTTTAGCCTACTTTTGTTAGTAAGTGATCTTAGTATATTAAGTATAATTAATATATAAATAATACTTATATAAATATAGATACTCTTAATATGATTTAATAACTCTTAAAACTTTTATAATTATATTATTATAATACTCTAGAATATCTAGTAACTAGTATTATAATAGAATATTAATACTAAAGTATTATTTAATTAATATTTAG
>QAPF01000909.1:0-15920 GCA_004367935.1 Colletotrichum sidae | reverse complement strand
ATAACTATTTGTTTCTATTTATAATATTTATATCTAAATTATAATATATATATATATATGCTATATACTATAGGGATAAATCTAAATAATAATCCTTCTACTCTTATTAGTCTAAATAAATAGTTTAACTACTTAGTTACCTATTATTATAACTTTAGCTACCTTAGTACTGTATTTAATCTAATAGTAATAATTTACTAAATAAAAGCTATCTACCTACCTATTTTTTAATAAGTTATAAGCTTAAAGGTTTATTACTTATATTATTTTATTCAAATTCTAAAAGCCTCTTTATCAAATTATATAAACCTTAATAATCGAACTATTTAAAATATTTCGAAAGATTTCAACTATGTTTCTCAGCTAATATAATACTTAGTATAGTAGTATTATATATATTTATTTATTTCAATTTCTTCTTTTTACTCAACTAGTTACTAGAGGGTTGTTATTTCAATATTACCTTACTTCTTTTATAGGATATTTGTTCAACTTATTCAAATTCATATTTTGAAAATCGAAAACTAATCTTCTATTAGTAATACTACTTAGCTATTAAGTAGTATTTTAGCCTTACTACTTAGCTAAATTCTTAGCTATCTATAGAAGCCTTTGAGGTAGAAGTATACTATATTTATAACTATAATCAATATTATTAAGGCTATCATAAGCTACTTAATACCTAAAAAACAGAGGCTTATAAGTACTAAAGACTAGTCTACTTAATTCGACTTCTTAAAGTTTTATTTTTAGCTTTTAAAATTATTTAATCTTTTGGAAATAAGGAAGCCTATAAGGTTATAACTAAAGAATAAAAAGTTTAGTTTTTATTATTTATATATAAAATATTGTTATAAAGTTCCTAAGTTTTATTTTTAACTTATAGGACTTCTATATAGTTATAAGTACCTCAAAAGCTAGTTATAAAGATATGAGGCCTATATTATAACAATAGCTATATCTCGAATTCTATATTATAAAATACGGGAATTATAGCTTTCTTACTGAATGTATTAGTATTCTCAAGGTTACTTATCTAAGGTAGCTACTATAGGTACTAATATAGCTAATACTAATTAAAAAGCTATTTTCATAATAGCTTTATAGTATCTTTACTCTATATGATTAGAATGTTAAAAGTTTAATTTAAAACTAAAAGAGTTTCCTACTTTAAAGTTTTAATAGTTAATATTTTACATGAAAACTATAGAGAATTTAATACTTTTATATAAAGTAGGTGTACTAAAAAGTCTTTTAGGAGGTTTACTATACTTAATCTTTCTGAAGGATCTGAAAAACCTAAAAATAAATCTAAGACTCTTACATATAGTATTAAAAACACACTAAAGAAGGAAAATTCTACTAAAAGGATTATTCAAAGATTTAAAGTTTTCTAATAAGTAATAGAAGCCTACTTCTAGGGCTTTTATGATTTCTACTATTTTAGTTATAATAACTAAAATAAAGCCTAAGGGTTCTATAGATAGAATTTTCATAATACCTATAAGTATTATTAATTAGGAAAACTTACTATTTAGTATTAAAAGGTTTTCTATAGAGTCTAAAGATATAATATTTCAACTTAATAAAAATCGCTAGCTTTATAATTATAACAGGCTAGCCCTAACCAGGGGGCGTAGCGTTATAGCTAATAACATCTCTGCCTTTAGTACTTATATATATATATATGCAAATACATATAAATAATACTACTAATTAAGCTATATATTATAGCTTTATCAAAAAAATATAATAATAAGTTAACTACTTAGTACTTAGTTATACTTAAATAGGAGATATATAAATATAACCTATACCTAATAACTAGGTATAACTTGTAAGATATACTCCTCTCTCCTACTCCTATTATATTATACTACTCATTAATTATAACTTTATAATAAAAGCTTCTGAATATTTAATTAATATATTCCTAGTAGTATATTATTATAAACTAGGGGATATTTAAGTATTAATTACTATATATACTATAGATTAAACCTTAGACTATAGAGTTGACTTCTTATATATAAAAAGCTAGTTCTAACTAGGGGGTATAATATTATAGCTAATAATATCTCTGCCTTTAGTACTTATATGTATATACATATATATATACAAATATTACTACTAACTAAGCTATATATCGTAGCCTTATTAAAAGGTATATAATAACAAGTCGACTATTTATTGCCTAGCTATACTTAAGTAGGGGATATATAGGTATAGTCTATACCTCATAACTAGGTATAGCTTGTAATAATAATATAGATTCTACTATTTATATAATCGATAATCTTTAGTTCTTTACTAAAATCGATAGTTTATAAAACCTAGCTCTTGTTTTTATAGATAGGGGTTTTATAAATCCTCCTAATATAAGTATTATAGAACTACTCATTTATTATAAAAGTTCTATAAATCTAATAAAATTGACTAATACTTTTTATGTTCTAAATTTCCAATAAATATTTTTTCTAAAGTATTTTATTATAATAAAAGTAGTTTTATTAGGGATAATATCCTATATAATACTAAAACTGACCCTTTTACAGCTCTAAATTATAGTATAATTTCTATTTACTTATAGCTACCAAAGAACAAATAAAGCTTTTACCTATCAAAAACTACTATAATTCTTAGCTTTTTCAGAGAATATAGAATGAACATTTCTAAAAATAGAGTCTAAATGTTATATTTATACTAAAGTTAATTCAATTTATAGAGTATTCTAACTATAGTTCAGTAAGGTTTTCTAGTATCTACTAACTATAATACAGAACCTTCGAAAATGTTAGTTAACTTATCTACTAAATTATAGAGTCTTATTTCAATTATAGAAAGCTTTATAGTAAATTTCGAAGTTTTTATAGTTAACTAGACTTCTAATTTTGAAGCCAAATCAACCACTATTACTATAGAGTAGTATTGTTACCTAACACACCCTAATTATCTCTTTTTAACTAGAATAGCTAAAGTTATAGAAAGTATATTTATAAATTAGCTAAAAGAAGCTAATTTATCATGCTCTAACTATACTAAAAGTAAGATTATTAAGTAATCATTAAAAGCTAGTTATAATAAAACTACTAAACTACTATATCAAATCATTATTAATTTAATTAAAGTAAACCTTACTAGTAATACTAGAAACAATTATATTATTCCTTATACTAACAATTATAGCTCTTATAAAGCTATAGATTTCATAGCTAAAAAAGATAATATTTTTGGCTATATTATAACTTAATTATAGTATTATAAAAACTAATTAGAGTTTTATCCTAATATTCTATACCTTAATAATAACTAAGAACTCAACTTCAAGCTTTTAGAAGGTTATACTAAAGAAAGGAATATTATTATAGAGGTTTTAATACTTTATACTTCTAAATAGAATAGGATTACAAAAGTATACCAAAAGGGTTTTAATTGAAAAAGCCTATACTATTTTATTTTTAGAGAGGCTACCTTTCTATATTGAAGATACTACTATATTTATAGTAGTTAAATTAGTTAATCTATCTACTATAATAAGACTTTCAATTACCCTCTTATAGGTTTTATATAAGTCTTTCTTTCTAGAAAATAATAATAAGTTTAATTTAGAAGACTTATAACCTATAGGTACTAAGGTTGTAATATACTACCTTTCCGAAAAGTATATAAATAGTAATAAATTTACTATTTTTCTAGAAGAAAGCTCTTTTATATTTTATAGGGATACTTCTCAAATCGCTTTTGTTTTTATACTAAAGAGACTTTATAAATCTAAATTAATATTTATAGCTTATTTTAAATATGTTAATATTATTATGGGGGGGTACTTTCTACTATTTCAGACTTTAGTATTAATAATTTAGAGCTTATTATAGTAATTATAGAAGTTTTATCTTTTAGAAGGTTTTCTATACTTTATATTTTTATTACTTCTTTAGAACTTCAAATATTAAAATAAGCACTAAATAGTACTAAAAGAGCTAATTAGCTTAAGGCTATTTATACTAAAATTAGCTAGCTAATTAATTAAGGGGTTTTTAAGATTATTCCTACTAAATAGCTTTATTATAAAATCCCATAAAAGAACCTTTAGCTATAACATAGGTTTTTAAGTATATGCTTAACCTTAATAGGACCATAAGTAAATATAAAACCCATTTAATAACCAAAAGATTTCAGTAAGAATATAATATAGATTACTTCCAGATTTTTACTATAAGCTCTAATCTAATTACTTTTAAAGCTTCTTAGCTATAGTTATAACTAAAAACTGGGAGATTTATGATATTGATATAGGTAAAGCTTTTTTATATAGAGACTTAGAGGAAGAGATTTATATTAAAGTCTCTTAACTACTTCTTATTAAATGTTTCGAAAGATTTCCTAATCTGAATATTATAGGGTTTAACCTTACTTTGAAGTAAGTTTTATTACTACTTCAAGCTTTATGTAGATTTAAATAGAGCTTTAAATAGTAGTACAAGAAAATTGGAAAGGTTCTTCAGGATTTAGGATTTTTTTTAAATCCAATAAAGCTCCTTATTATAATAATAGTCCTAAAGATCTTATTTATTTAGTTACTTATATAGATGATTTTTGTATTTCCGGAAAAAGCCTAAGTACTGTAATTAAAATTAAATTTTCTCTTATAAGATTTATTAATATAGAAGACTTATGAGAAATATTATATTTTTTAAGGCTTAGTATTACTCGAAACTAAGTTCAAAAAGTTCTATAGATATCTCAAGCCTACTATATTAAGTAGTTATTATTTAAGAATAATGTAACTACTATAAAGTCTTCTAAATTCCCTCTTAATCCTAAAGTCTTAAAAGATTTATCTCTTATAGAAGAAAAACCTAATTATAGTTTTAAAAAAGATTTACTATAGTAGTATTAGCACTTAGATAGTAGCTTTATACATACTATAGTTATAATTAGGTCTAATTTAGCTTTTATAGTAATTTGTTTTAGTAGGTTCCTATATAGATCTATTGAAAAACTACTAAAACTAGTTCTAAATATATTTAGATATCTATCTACTACTACTAATCTAGTATTTATTTATAGTAAGGGCCTTATGATAGATTTGGTAGTTTATACTAATTTAGATTAGGCTAGTTATTATAGTATTTAAAAATCTACTAAAAGCTATTTATTTATTAAAAATAGTAGCCTCATTTTATAGAAATTGAAAGCATATTCTATAGTAGTTTTATCTACTACTAAAGCTGAATTTAATAGTCTATAGAAGACCATTAGAGAAATTAAATAGTTATAAGGTTAATTTATAGAACTTAATATTTCTATAAAACTTCCAACTATTTATATTAATAATAATGAAGTTCTAATTGTAGCTTAAAAGTCTAAGTACTATTAATATATTAAATATATAGCTATAGACTATTGTTTTACTTCATAAGAGGTTTTATCTAATAATATAGAAGTTCGATATTTATTAACATCTGAAATACTTACTGATAGGCTTACTAAACTTCTTCCTAACTTTAAATTTACTAAATTTCTTAGGCTTATAGGTTTTGGTAGTATTATAAATACTTAGTAGTTTTGCTGAAAGTTCAAGCCTATTTTTAGTATTATTATTCTATTCTATAGTATTCATACTTAAATTAGAATATATTGCTTTAGCCATTTTAAATTATTATTAGTAATTCAATCCTTTTTGTAGGGTATTACAGATTAGTTACTTATAGTACTTATTATTTTATGGAGTACTTATTTGGGTATTATTTTTAGAAGGTATTAGTTACCTATTTATTTACTTATTTTTCTCTTACTATTATAAAGTAAAAGAAGGATTATTAAAATATTAGGCTATAGTTGTTTACTTTATAGTAGTATTTGGCTTCCTATTGAATATTCAGTGGAATATCCTACCTCATTCTTTTATAGAATACTTACTAGTAACTAACTTTAGTATTCGGAATTACTCATATAAGCCTATATTATTAGAACATTCTAATAATTACTAATTAGAATATTCTAGAACTAAGCGTAGTATTATAAAAGAAGGCTTTTATACTCTCTTTTAGTATATACTTAGATTACATAATAACAACATTCCTTTACTAAATAATACTATTATTTACTCTTTTATACTACATCCTCTCTCCTTGAAAATATTAAGTATATATACTTTTAATATAAAATACCACTTTACTAGATATAGGCTACCTACCTACCTACTTTTTAGAAATAACGATAAGATTAGGCGAAATATTATATAATAAAAGTAGTTTTCTCAATATAGAGACTTAATTAAAATATTCTCAATAGTAATATATTATAGTATAGCTATAATATATATATTACTATAGCTATAAAAGTTGTAGTTAGATATCTCTATACCTATCTTATAGTTATTTCTATAAGTAGTTATATAGATTTCGAAGAGAATTTAGTTCTATTATAAAGGTTATAGAAGAGTAATAACTTACAGAATACTTAGCTCTTAAGATTTTATTTTATTCAAGCTTTAAGAAGTTTATAAAAGTTTTTAACCTTGTAATTTTAGTAGTTACTTTTAGCTATATATATTAAACTTTGATTTTAATAAGATTCTGTTTATATAAATTATTACTATAAGGGTTTCTATTATTATAAGATCAATATTAGACCTGGGGTATAATTATCTATAATAATAAGTAATTCTATTATTGTTTTAATTAGTTATAAGGTAGTATTAATACGAATGCTATTATTATATAAGGTTTATAGTTAAATCTATATATAGAGTAAAGAGTTTAGATACTAATCTAGGTATAAAGTAAAAGGAACTAAATATTAAAAGACTCAAGAGAAAGTAAAGTAGTTATGGGTATAATTTTAGAAATAATAGTTTTAAAAAATATAAATACTTAAGTCATATTAAAGTTTATAAAGCTTTACCTATTTCTAGATTTCATATTTATTTTTAAAATAGGTTTATTAAAATAAATATTAGGTATAATTACTTATAGTCTTTCTAATTATTATATGTTTCTTAGAAAGAGCTTTCTTATTCTTATACCTAGGAAAATACTTTTAAACATAATTTTGCAGGATTTTAAAATTAGGAAAGTTTCTAGTTTAACTAGTATTATAAGATAGTAATAACTATAATTCTAAAAGATTTCTATAAGTTTCTTAATATTTATTATTTTTATTTTACTATTTTTAACTATAAAATAGATTATTATAAAATTACTATCTAATATTTTGTTTATATTAGTATATAATATCTCTATAGTTACTTTTACTAGTCTAATAGTTTTAAAAAACATAATAATATCTATTATTAACCTAATATAAATAACTAATATTTTCATTAATTATAATACTATTATTCTATATTCATTAGTAATATATTTCTTAGCTAATCTTCTATTACTAGTCTTAAATCTATTTAGTATTTATTATACATATTGTTATTTCAAAGTTTCTTCTAAATTAGCTTTCAATTATTACTATTATTTAATTAATATAGAAGTCAATATAATTACTGGTAATTGAAATATTAGTTCGACTTTTCATTATAATATAGATTATTAGCAAGAAACTAATTATAATTTATAATGAAGTTACTTCTTTATTTAGATTATTATTATTAGCTTTTGAGAATTTCCATAGTTTTATTATATAGCTTATTAATATTGAACTCTATTCTATTAATAGTACTATAGAAATTATTAATCATATTCTATATTTAGTATATAGCTATATATGGGTTTTGTTAACTTCTTTTTATTAACCTTGGAAGTTTGAATAAATAGATCTAAATAAGTTAATCCTAATTACTATTATTTCAAGTATTATAGTTATATTAATATAGTTATACCTCCGAGTAGATGTTTTAAAATAGATATTTTTCTACTTTTTATCGTAATTATAATAAATTCTAAAACTTTGAAACTTATTCTTAATTATAATCTCTATCTAAGTAATTCAAAACTCATCTGATATGAGTATAACTAATATTTGTAATATATATATATATATTTTGATCTGATTAAAGTTTAATTGAATATTCTTCTAGTAAATTCCAATGTAATATTATAATTAATATATTCAATATTGAAACCCTATATTCTATCTTTAGGGGTATTTTAATTCTTATTTATATACTTATCATTTAACTAGTATATTCTATTAAATAATACTTTAATTCTTTTATAAAGTTAATTAGAAATAATATACTTTTTCAAAGATATCTAGTAACTTCTTCTAATATATATATATATAAGTTTATAACTAGTAAATACTATAATCGATTGATTATATAAATAGTATATAACTAGTTATCTCTATTTATAATATCTATATCTAAGTTATAATATATATATCTATATATATATTATACTATAGGGATGAATCTATATAATAATCCTTCTATTCTTATTAGTCTAAATAAGTAGGTTGACTACTTAGTTACTTACTACTATAGTTTTAGCTATTTTAGTACTATATTTAACTTAATATTAGTATTATTCTCTTTTATAGCTAAAGTGTATTAAACGTTAAAATTAGTATGAAATATAAAAGTAGTGTAAAATCTAAAAATAGTATAAAATATAAAGTAAATATAAAATTACCTTGAGTTATACTAATTTTTTTAATTATATTAAAAATTATAAAAATACTATAAATAGTATTTCTTTATAAGAATATACCTTTTATTTAATATTATACTAGGTACTTTAAGTTCCTATTAGAGTATACCTCTTTTTCTTTCTATTATTTTCTTCTTATCATTTTATATATTTTATTTTTATTTTTATTTTTTCTTCTTATTATTATTAGTAGTTTTTATAATTTATTCTTCTATCTATATTATTATCTTATTTATTGTTATAAACTTTTTAAAAGTTTAATTATTAGATTTCTTAGTTATACTATCTATAAAGTTATTCTTACTATTAATTTAATAGATCTTAAGGATCTCCCTTTACTTATATAATTATTAAAGTATTATAGTATTAATTATAAAATACTTCTCTTTAGTAGTATTTGATTTAATAAAATATTGATTAAAAGAAAAAAGTTTAGTATAGATTACTATTAGTATGTAAGAATAAATACGGCATAGAGTCTACTAGGTAGTTATATAGGGATTATATAAGGCTTAATAGCTCTATTTATATATATTTAAGCGTTTTATTCTAGTTTAAATAGATTATACCTTTTAATAACCTATATTTAGACTATATGCTATATTATTTATTTATTATAGTTATAAGCCTAGGAATATTTAATTACCCTTTAAAGTACTCTTAAATAATAGATATAAAAGAAATCCTTTTCAATCTATTATATTAGTTTTTTAATAAACTACTTACAAATAGTATATTTAACTATTAGTAGTCTTAAAATGATAGTAAAACTATCTAATAGCTCTAATTTCAACTATTAGTATATTATATTATAATTCTATATAATTAGTTAAAATATTTAGAAATATATCAATCTAGATTTTAAACTAGATCTCAATATATATAAACTAATCGATTTACTTAACTTTAATAAATAGTTCGTCTAAGAAAATACTATTTAGTAAATATCTTAAGATATTAAGATCTTTATTTTTTTAATTAAAAGTATTTTTTATTATTATATAGTGAATCTTAAGTTTTAAGTAGTTTAAGAATCTAACTTTAAAGAGATGAAAGAGTATTATAATATAATTTAGATATAAATTAATATAATTATTAAGAATAACTTATTAATACTTATTTAAAGAGAATTCTTTAATAATAATAATATCTCTCTTTAAGTTTTCTCAAGAATTCTAAAATAATAGTATATTTAGATTAATTTAAGAATATAATAATAAGTTAGAATAGAATTTAAGAAAATTCTTAAGAAAGTTAATTTAAGTATTTCTAGTTTAATATAATATAATAAGTAGTATACTATCTATTTTTAAATAATTATATATCAAATTCCTAAAATCTAGAGAATTATTATTATTTAAAAGTAATTTTAAATATTTAGTTAATATATTTTACCTAATTAGATTATAATTTAGTATTAGAATATTATTAAGAGAGAAATTCTAAGTTTAGATATTAATAATTTAATCAAGTATAGAAAGGTCTTTTCTACTTTATCTTATACTAATAAAACTTTAATAAAAAGTTGTAATAAAATCCTATTGATATTAATTATTCCTAGAAGAAAGTTAAATAAAGTATTTTAATTAAAATTAAAATATCTATATAATTTTAGAAGCTACTTAAATCTTCTAGGGAATTATAAATATATTAAATATATTATTATAACTCTATATATTAGATTCTTATATATTTAAATAATAGTTACTATTTAAAATAGTATTATAAATAAGATAAATAACTTAGAGTTTTATTTTTTCTATTAGAAATTGGTAATAAAAGAATAGTTGAATTCTAAAAGATATATTAATAAAATTAAAAAGGTACTTTTAGATATTTTTAAAGTTAAATTAATTCTTTTAAATAGTAAGGTTAATAGGAATAGTTCTTGTTCTTCTAATTCAATATATGTTAATATTAATCTTTCTTTTCTTAATCCTACTTAACGTAGTAGTTTAACGTCTAGCTATCTTTTACTATTTTATAGTAAGAGTAGTAGGTTTGAATCCTATAGGAGGTAACTATAACTAGTAGCTAAATACCTTCTAATTATATAAACTAAATATAGTAACTACTACTAGCTAGTAGCTCCTACTACTAGTTATTAATAACTAGTAATTATTAATAGCTAGTAATAAGTATTACTAGCTAGTTAGTATTAGTATTATAATCTTACTATAATTCTTAATAGAATAATTATAATAGATAGACCTATACTTTCCCTATTTATTGAATATTATATTAACTAATTATATTATTACTATTTAAAGTTTCTTCTATTTAAAGGGTTCTTTAGAATTAGTATTATCTATAGGATTTATAAAGTAAGAGCTAACTACTAGGTATAGCTTCCTTTAAAAGGTTCCCAAGAGGTATATAACTTTAAATAGATTAAAAACCTTCAATATAACTACTATTTTTCTTTTCTTAAGAAGTTAACTAAAATCCCCCCTAGGATTCTTTTAATTATTTAATGATTTTATTTATCTTTAATAAGTATAGTATTTAACAGTTATAAAGTAATTTTCATTGCTAATTTAATAGATTAAAGACCTTCAATATAACCACATAGTAATATGTTAATATTAAGGTATTATCCAATTAATCCTTAATCCTTAATATTATTAGCTTAATATAATCAGTTATAAGTTAATTTTAAATAGGAAGAATATATTAGACTTAATATTAGATAATATAGTTTATATTAAAAACCTTTATATTAATATTATTTTAGGAATTCTACTTCTCTATAAGATTAAAATCTAATATATAAGCTTTAATTATATATTTAGATTTAGCTTAATTAACCAATTTATTATTATGAAATAGTTATTTAGAAAGTATAACTTTATATTCTTTAAATATAAATTAGTTTTAAAGTATTTTATAGTCTACCTAAATAGCTTAAGTATTATTATAGAATCTCTAAGTATAATATTCTCATAACTTTATTTAAAATAGTTCTCTTAGAAGTATAGTTAGATAATACTTATATATAGTATTTTTTAAGTAGGATATTTTAGATAGAATATCTTTAAGTATTTAATTTTGAATATTTAAAAAGTAAAGATTATAAGGCTAAAATAATTAGATTATTATTATTATATAAGAATCTATTCTTAATAGGTTATTTCTAGATAAATTTTAAAGTTATATTTAATTTACCTATTTTATTATATTCTTTAAGATCTACTTAACTTTCTTAAGGCTTTTTTAAGTAACTCCTAAATACTTATCATTAAGGATAAAAATTTAGCTTTTCTCTTTATATTTATATTATTTGATAAAATCTGTAATTTAGCTTTTTAAATATTAAATATATTTGAAAATTAGGTGAAGTAATAAAGAGTTTTTTTAATATTTCAGATTTAATAAGATATTAAAAGAATTATAATAATAATTAATAGAGAAACTAATTATCAAATACAAATAATAGAATAAGAGATTAATCTCAAGTTATTTCTCATTTATATTAAAGAATTAGTTAGAATAAATAAGAATATTAGAAAAGAACTAATTACTTTAAGAATCAAGATATAAGAAATTATAAGACTACTGTTTAAATTCTTAATAAGTTAGTTTAAATAATAGTTATATTATATAATATATTCCTAAATATTTAAAATAATTTGAAGTTATTATATAAAGTTAAAAAAGTTTGATTTAAATAGTATCTTTATTAATAAGTATTAGAATATATTTTAAGCTTTTATTAAGATTTATAATCTTATTAAGGATAGATTTATATTTATAGATATTAAGTATACTTATTTATGAAATATTATAAATAAAGTATTAGAAAGGAATTTATTTAAAGTTAAACTTAGGGGATATATTAGATACTTGATAGATTATATTTTAAATACTTATAATTTCTATAGGATTTAAATCCCTACCCCCTAGAAAACTATTATTATTTGAAATATTGAATATAATAAGATGAGATTTTATTTGAAATACAATTTATATAAGGTATTTATAAAAGAAGTTATAAAACTACTAGTTACATTAATTATTAAAAAAGAAAAGAATCTTATTCTTAAAGTATTTAGAAATTTTAAAGTAGTAAGAATATTTAATAAAGGGGTTTTTCTTCTATTAGTTATTTTATTAATATTAGAAGTAGTTTAAGATATTAAGTTAAACCAAGAGTTAGTTTTAAAGATTAATAAGAGGGATTTAATTATATTTAAATTAATATTCAAAATATTAGTATTAATTTAGAATTCTAATTAGTTTTAATTAAAAGAAGTAAATCTTAATAATAATTAGCATTTAATAAGTATATTAATAATTAGAGAATTAGATACTATATTTAAAATAAGAGATCTAATTAGTTAAAAAGAGATATTTATTTTAAATAAATATAAAAGTAAATATTTTAGAATTCCTATTGAGTTGATTTAGGGAAAATTAAAATATAACTTCAGGTTTTAATTCATTAGGATAATAAGTTGAATTATTTAGAGAATAAGTTAATAATATAAGAATAAATAATAATAGTAATTTAATTAGAAATTGATATTAATAATAATATAATACTTCTAAAAGAAATATAATAGTAGTCTTTTATACCTAATAGAATATAAATAGGATAGTTTTATTAGTATTTATTTATCTAATTAATAATAGGAGTTGAATCAAGATAGTTTTAACTTTTTAATAATATTCTTTATTATTTGAAATATAATATTAAAGAAGAAAGATCCTTCTATTAAGATTGAAATATATATTAATTAACTGATTATATTATTAAACATTTAGAGAGATATTATTAATTAATTAGAACTACTATAAAAGTCTTTTATTAAGATAATAAGAATTAGAATTATAAAGTTAAAAGAGAAAGATATTTAGTAAGAAATGAATTATTAAGATACTAAGATGAACTTCCTTTTTTTAAATAGGTTTTTACTTATAAAATAGATATAAATAGTTATCTAGAATAGTATAAAGTAAGGATTTATATATATCGAAATATATAACTAGTTAATTTATTATAAATTATATATATAATAATACTAATTACTTAAATATTTTGAATAGCTATAGTAATTACAATATTATTTAACTTTAAAGTCTTATAGTTTGATATTATTACTATATTTCCAAATACTATAAGGAATTTTAATAGATTTCTAATAATAGTTAAATCATTCAATAGATTCAAGATTATAGAGAATTATACTAAGTTTGAATAAGCATTTTACAAAGTTTTAAAATATACTCCTTTTTTAGTATAAGACTTTCTATATTATTCTAAAATTATTAAACTTCTTATGATATTTAGAAGAATCTTATCTATTTAAGAATAAGAGTTTAAATATTTATATTTTCTCTTATATAAATAATATTCTCCTCCTATATTATAAAGTAATTAAAAAGGATATTTTTAAGATTATTATAAATATAAAATAAGTTTATAAACTTAAGGGATAGGGTTTTATTAAATACTTCTTAGGGGCTTGAATAGTAGGAAATCCAAAGTATTAGAAGCTCTATTGAATTTATAATGAATATATTATAAAATTATAGAATACTTCAATTTTAAATATAAATTAACTGTTATAATATTACCTCTGATAATATCTTTTATTATAAATAAGAGTTAAATTATACTTTAAGAGATTTATATATATTAGAAAAACATAGGTTTGACTTTTTATATATTAATTAAAGTATAACTAAATATATTATTTATATACTTTCTATTTTTAAGATATTATATAGATCTTTCTTAAGTATATTAAGATATTATTAATCATATACATAATTATATAATTAAGTATTTCTATGGGATGAGATTCTTAATATTATAATATAGAAGCTTAAGAAGTATTAATTAGATATTTTAAATACTTCTAATTACTAAAAATACTTTTTTTATAAACTATAAAGAAACTCAAAGATTAAACTATAAAGATATTATTTCTTTCTTTGGAAGATTAATCTAATAGAAAGCTATTCAATAAAGTATTATTATAATATTGATAATGAAAATAGAATTTCTTATTTTTAAATATATTTTAAAAGAAGTTATAATATTAAAGTGATTATTTTGAGATATTAAGTTTAGTTTTAGTAATATTTAGAGATTCCATTATAATACCTATTCAATAATTAAACTGATTATTATAAAAAGTAAGTATCTATCTACTAAGCTTTAATATATAGATATTGAATAAATATAATTATACTAAGAATACTTAAAAGAGAGTTTTAAAATAAGCTATATATCTATAGATATAATACTGATAGATAGATTTATAAAAGATTAAGTCTAAGTAAAGTTTAAATAATTTAAAATACTTCTTGACTTTATAAATCTATAAGTAATACTTTTAAAATTAGTTAGAAAAGATGAATAAGTCTTTTAGAGTTATTCCTAACTATTTAAATAATATATATAAGTAATTTATACTCCTAAAGTTTAACTATTTAATAATATATCTTAATAGTATTTATATAGAAAGTTAGAAAATAGTAAAACTCCTTAAGTTATTTATAAACAATAAAGCTTTCTATTTGAATTAATATTTAATATAAAATAAACTATTCAAATTTAGAATTCTAAATAAATAGATAAGATATAATAGTTAGTAAGTAAAAGTTGATTTAGAAACGTATAGAAAATTAATTATATTCTATAAAAAAAGACTTAATATTAAAATCCCTTTAAAAAGTAGAGGAAAACTACTAGAACTAGTTATTAGAATATTAAAATTAAGATTCTAGCTCTTAAAACTATTAACAATTGTTTAGAGTCTAAGAGTCTAATCTTTGAGTCTTTTAGTAATTATTTGAAATATAGAGTTTTAATAAACAAGAGATTTAATTAAAATAATTAAAATATTAGGAATAGAATGAGTAGTAGAAAGTTAGATAAATAGTAATATTTAAGATAGCTAAGTAATAATGAGTTATATAATAATTAGAATTCTAATAGTAAATTTAGAAACACTTCTATTTTTTAAAAAGGCTGATTTAAACTCTTTTTACTATTTAGATTGAAGTTTAAGTTAAGCTAACTTTTTTATTTTACTAACTTTTTTACTTTTTAACTATAAAAAACTAAATTTAGAATTAAAATTTCAGGTTGAATTCTTTATCTTATTATTATTGGAAATCTAAAGAATAATAAGATACTTCTTAAATATTTTATAAGCTTTTATCAAATTAAATATAGTACTAAGGTAGATAAAACTATAGTAGTAAATAACTAAGTAGTCGACCTACTTATTTAAGCTAATAAGAATAGAAGGATTATTATATAGATTTATCCTTATAATATAATATATATATATATATATA
>QAPF01000908.1:0-15921 GCA_004367935.1 Colletotrichum sidae | reverse complement strand
AATATTAATTATTAAGAATATACTAATATTTAGTTTATTGCTAGTTAAATTAAATATTTAGATGATTATTCTGGTATAGAATTTAATTATAAGAAATAGTTCTGATTAGAAATAATAATAATAAATAGGATTATAAAGACTTTTAAAGTTTTATATATATCTTAAGGGAAACTATTAGATATTCCTAAAGTAGTATATTATTTTTAGCTAATTTTATAAGAAAGTTAAAATATTTATTTAATAAGATATATTCATTAAATATTAAGTATATAAATAACAATTAGAATATTTTTAAAGATAAAATATGGATATTTATTAGTAAATATATTAGTTATAATATTAGATAAGACTTTATAGGAGGAGTATTTAATAATATTCTAATAAAATAAATATAGATATATATTATAAGATATTAGTTATATTAATTTAAAATAACTTCCTAATTATTTAAAGAGTTATTATAATTAGACAAAAGTTTACAACTCTTATAGTTTGTTATAGCTTTTATAAAGAATAGAAGAATATATATTTTAATATATTTACTAAAGATTATATCTTCCTAATTATTTAAAGAGTTATTATAATTAGACAAAAGTTTACAACTCTTATAGTTTGTTATAGCTTTTATAAAGAATAGAAGAATATATATTTTAATATATTTACTAAAGATTATAGCTATATTAATATAGTTAAGATATTTAAAGTAATAGTGATAAGGATTAGTTTATTTAGATAGATTTATTTAAATTCTTAAGACTTATAAGAGATAGTTCAGAAGGAGATATATATAATTATATACTAAGTATATAATATAGTTGATACTTTTTATTATATTATTTATAATATAAAGCTAACTATTAATAATTTATATAAATGAATTATAGAAATCCTTAGAAGTTAATAATAATAATCTAAATAAAAGAGTAATTATATTATAGATAATAATTAATTTCTAGCTAACTATATATATCATAGTTAAAAGTATAATTAATATTTTAACTATGAATAATTATATTAATTTCTATCTTAATTAGGTAATAATAATACCTTAAGGTTATTTTATAATAAATCTCAAAATAGAAATATATATAATATATTTTAGGTATATTTAAAACTAATAATAGAATATTAATTAATAAAATATATTACTAAGGAATATAAAGTAGTAGTATTATATTTTAAAGAAGTATTGATTATTAATATAGAGTTAGTAATAGAAATCACTATATATTTTAATAAAATTATGTTAATAGAAATAACTATATAGATATTATATTATAATATAAATAAGATATTAGAAAAAGATTTTATAGTAATCTACTTTATGATTATAGATAGTAAAAATATAATAATTAATCCTAAGAAGCTTATAGAGATTCCTTAGGATTATATTTATTATTATTTTATAATACTAATTAAACTAGAAATCTTTCTAATTTCAAAGGTTTCTAAGATTATATTAAAAATATCTCTTTAGATATAAGAGTAAGAGGACTATTTATAAGAAATATATAATAATTAAAGGTTTTTTATAAGAGTATATCTAATATCTAATTCAATAAGATTACTCTGAAAGTAAATATAAAGTTTAGAACTAAATAAAATATTATAAATTTTAGTATAATCTGAATATTTATATCTTTTAAAAATAATAATTCTAATATTATATTAATAGTTATTCTATTTCTCTTTAGTCTTCTAAATATGAATTCATTCTAATTCTACTTTAATAATCTTAATAATAAGATTAAATAAGAAGGAATATTTTAACTTAGAAAGAGATATAATAAGTATTTATAATTCTTAATCTCAAAATTTTTTTAGAATAGAATTATTAATTTTCTTATAGAAATAGAAATATAGTAACTCTATAAGAAATTTAATTATTTTAAGATTTAAAGGTTAAATAATATTCTTAATAAAGTGGGTTAAATTATAATTACTAGTAAGATTAAAGTAATTATAAAAGATTATTATTAATATTAAATAAATAATAAAGTATTATATTAATTGAAATTTAACCTTAAGAATAACTATAAGTTTAATATAGAAACTCTTATTAAAATTATCTATTTTAATAGTAATAAGCTTATATTATTTATAGTTGATATATTAATAGTATTTATAGTTATAAGGTTTATAAACAGTATTTCTAAAGAAAATATATAATATATACTAAAAGTATATTAGATTAATATATATTAAAATCCTTTAGATACAAGTATTACTAATAAAAGACATAATCTTAATATTGAAAGCTTTAAGATAAGGTTAATAGTATTAATAGTAAAATAAAGATTTTACTAATTAAAATTGATAATAGTATTGATAAAGTTAAATAGTATTATACCTCCTTATAAAAGGTTTATAAGATTATCTAAAATAAGATATTAGAAATACTAAGAGAAGAAGTATTCTAAAATATAATTAAAATAATTAATAATGTTAGTAGTCTTAATAGTTTTATACTAACCCTATCTATTTTTAGAATATACTTATATTTTAATATACTATTATTATTATCTTTAGATATTATAAGATATATAGTAGTTATATAGAGAATAATAGAAGAAATATATAGAATCTATATATAGTATTAAGTATTAGATATATTAAATATATATAATAACCCTTCTATAATATCTATCTATTAGTTTTTATTATAATTAGATATATATATCCTTTAGAAATATTAAAGTTAGATTAACTTTTTTAGATTTATCTTCATTAATAGGGGGATATATATTATAGAAATAGAAAGGAGGTTTAGTATTTTCTAAATAATAATAATTAAGTTATATTATTAGCTTTAAGTTAAGAAGAATAATCATAAGAATCTTTTTAATAATAAGATTAAAAGAGAAGTTGTATTTAAAAAGATCATTATAGTAGTAATATTTAAAGAGAGACTAGAGTAATAAGGATAACTATAAAGAATTAATATCTTTATGATAAAGACTAGCCTTTCTAATACTATATATTATAATATCTATTTTATAATAAGGAGAATAGAAATACTAGTTAAAGCCTTTAATCTCTATTAATATAATTTTATTATGACACTAAGTAATCTTTTTAAAAGATTATATATTATGGAATAGGAGATCCTATTAGTAAAAAAGGTCTTATATTTTAAATATTTTAATATTTAAAACTATAAGTAAATAAGGATTTTTAGCTTTTGACTTATGAATAAAAATAAGAATACTAATAATATACTATATAAGAAGTTATAATTAATTATTAAGAGATTTAATAATTAGGAGAAGATTAATGTTCTTTTATAGTTACTAATAATATAGTAGGTTAGTTATTATCTTATATTAATACTACTAGTAATACTATATTTTGATACCCCTATAGAAGTCTACTTTTAAAATATTATTCAAATATGTATATAAGTAGAAATATTATTAAATTATTTTATCTTAATAAAACTTCTTATTAGCTTATAATAGATCTATTAAGAAAGTATTATCATTATTATTATCTAGTTATTATATAGCTTTATAGAGTTAGGTATATATTAGTGTATAATATATTCTCATTATTATAAAGACAGATTAGAATAGAGCCTTGATAATATAATTTACATTTTAGAATTTCTAAAATAGCTAACTTATATTTTAATATTGTAGGGATATAGATAGATAATACTTTTAGCTTTTATTTATTTTAGTTTAATGATGTAAAACAGAAGAGTTTTAATAAGTAGAATTCATAATAAAGCTAAAGTTAATATTTACAAATAATAAACCTCTTACTTTTCATAGAAGTATAATAACTCTTAAAAATAATAATAATATAACTCTTATTTCAAAAAGTTAAAATAAGAAGATTAAACTTATTAATTATATTTTTGAGAAGAAAAGTTAGTATATATTATATCATAAGTATAAGAAATATATATAATATCTATATACTAATTAAAAATATATTTTAACTTTTCTATTATAACTTACTATTAAGACTTAATTGAGGAAGATATTAAGAGATTAAATAAAAGAGATTAAGTTCTATATTTTTTCTAATAGATCATTTGTTAAAATAAAAGTATAATATCTTAATTAGGATTTATTATTATTTTAAGAATAGAGAGAAATAATAAGAATAATAATACTTTTAAATTTAAAAGTAATATTATCTACTTTTCTTCTACTAAGTTAAAGAAAGTTATATAAAGTATATTAACTTTAAAGGTTTATAATCTAACTATAAAGGTTAATATTAAGTTAAATATAGTATTAAGATAGCTAAAGCTATAGTAGTAGGTAATTAAAGAGTCAACCTACTTATTTAAGCTAATAAGAATAAGAGGATTATTATATACATTTATCCCTATAATATATAGTATATATATATATATATATTATAACCTAAATATAGATATTATAAATAGAAATAACTAGTTATATACTAGTTATATAATCAATTGATTATATTATTTACTAATTATAAATTAATACTAAATAGTAGTAATTTACTACTACTACTACTATTTACTACTATTTAACTATAGATTAATAAGGAATAATCTAAAAAGATAAGATTATAATACTTCCTAGGAAAGTCTCTAGAAATTAGTATAATAGAAATAAATAAACTTAAAGGTATTATAACTATATACGACTTTAAGATATTAATATAACTTCTAGAAACCTATATAGTAAAAATAAGGAAAGAAAGTAAACTTATAATAACTTATTAACTCGACGTTATTTAGATTTATAATATAATAAATTAATAATTAGGATTTCTACTAACTTACTAAAGTAAAAATACTAAAATAAATATAATAAGATTGATATAAGTAAGAGAAAGAAATCTATAATAAATTATTATCCCTTATTACTATCCCCTAATATTAGTTGATAGAGAGATAATATGAAATCAACTTAATAACTATAATATTATAATAAACTTTCTCCTAATAATAATAACCTAAAAACTATAGGTAATCTAAACTTTAGTATTAAATCTTTAATAATTAAATTAATTTTAAATATTATACTAATAAGAGAAGGAATCTTAAAAGGAAACCTTATTTTATTTAGTAAAGAGATCCTAAGAAGTGATATAGAGAAACTAGTAATAGAAAAATAATAACTATATATAAAATATATTCCCTCTATATAATATATATTTATAATAGGTATTTTATAAAGGTATCTAGAAAACTAGGAAGCTTATAGTATTATAATAAGTAGTACTAAAGCTAAAAACATTATAAAACTAATATCTCTTACTCCTATTTCTAAGTATTCCCTAAGTTTTATTTCCCTGAATATCTATTAATATATTAATGATATAAGAAGACTAATTAATATTACTTACTAAATAAAATGAGAAGAATTAAATAAATATTAAGATATATAACTACTTCGCTAAATATAATTATTAAAAGAAAGATTAAGAAGAAAAAAGCGCTTAATAGCTAATAGTAAAGCTTAAAATATAAAGAAGGAAGATAAGTATAAGAGATAGTATAAAAAGGGATTACTATATATTAGTTTAATAAAATAGATATTACTACCTATCAAATAAGTATAATAGCTATTATTCTTAAAACTACTTTCTATAAGATATTAAAAAGAAGTACTACTTCATATACTAATAATTATATAATAATAACTTATAGTACTTAGTTTTTATCCCTTATTATCTCTATCTACTACTAGTAGTATATTTATATAACTATAGCTAAAAAGATTAGCTTAATGATTATACTAACTTTAGTATTATTCCTAATTCTAACTAACTATACTTACTTATATATATTATTAAGTATATTATTAAGTATAATAATTAGACTAAATTTACTTTAAGGGATTTTTAAGAATTCTAATTAGAAGATATATATATAGTTCTGCTAAAAAGAGAATTCTACTTAATAGTTATAGTTTATTTAATAAGTATATATATTTCTAAAGCTATAGTATTTAGAGAGATACTTATAATTCAAATATAATAAAACTATACTAATTATAAATATTCTTCTAACTTATTATTTTAAATTATATCTTCCTTACTAAACCTTATTAATAATCCTAGAAAACTATAAAATAACTAGAATATAATAACTTATACTAATAAATATAAGAGAATATTCTAATAAATTAAAATAAAAATACTAATTAGTACATATTAGAAAGTTAAATCTAAGTAATAAGGAGAAAAGGTTATACTTTCTAATAGAAGTTTAAATATTAATAATATATATATCTACTACTATATATAGATATAAAAAGAATAAGACTTTTATTTTAAAAGTTTATAAAATATTTATTAAAAAACTTTCTAAAACTAAGGAGAAGTATATTTTAGTATAATAAAAAGAAAGATATTATAATTACTTAAGAATTATCTTATTAATAGAAGAATATATATCCCTATAAATAAAAAGATTATAAAAGAAAAACTAATAGAAATACTTAATAAAAATATATTAATTTAATAGATAGTAGAAAGTATCAAAGCTAATCAGAAAAGTTATTACTATTTAAATTAAGAGGTTAAAAAGAATTTAAGATATATTAAATAATTCCAAAAGATTAGAAAGTTCATACTTATTAAGAAATAATAGCTTTTTATACTAAAAAGCTGAAAATAGAGATAACTCTAGTATAAATAATACTATTAATATTAACTATTAACAACATATTAATACTTAGCTTATAACTAACTAAACTAAATATTTAGATAATTACTCTTATAGAGAACTTTATTATAAAAACTAGTTCTCATTAGAAAGAGTAATAATAAGTAGGATTAGAAAACCTTTAAGATTATATATATATTTTAGGAGAAACTACTAAATATCCTTAAAATAGTATATTATCTTTAACTAACCCTATAAGAAAGTTCAATTATTAGTTAGCAAAACATACTAATTAAATAATAAATATATAAATAAGAACTATAATATCTTTAAAGATAAAATATAAAGATTTATTACTAAATATATTAACTATAATATTAAATAGGATTTTATAAGAGGAATATTTAATAATATATTAACTAAGTAAGTATATATATGTTATAAGCTATTAGTTATTCTAATTTAAAATAACCTCTTAATTATCTAAATGACTTTTATAATTAAAGATAAATTTAAAATTCTTACAACTTACTATAATTATTATAAAGAATAGAAAGGTTTAAACTTTGAAATATTTATTAAAAATTACAACTATACTAATATAGTTAATATATTAAGAATAATAGTTATAAGAATTAGATTACTTAGATATATCTATTTAAACCCTTAAGACTTATGAGAAAAAGTTAATAAAGAGGGATATATAACTATATACTAAATATATAATATAATTAATAGTCTTTATAATATTATTAATAAAGTAGAACTAATTATTAATAAGCTATATAAATAGATTATAAAGATCTTTAGAAGTTAATAATAGTAATCTAAATAAAAAAGTAATTATATTATAAATCATAATTAATTTCTAGCGAATTATATATATAATAACTAAAAGTATAACTAGTATTTTTACTACTAGTAATTATATTGATTTCTATATGAATTAAGTAATATTAATACCTTAAGCTTAGTTTATAAGAAATTTTAAAATAAAAATATATAGAGTAAATACTAGATATATTGAAAACTAGTAATAGAATACTAATTAATAAAATATATTTATAGGGAATATAAAGTAGTAGTACTATACTTTGAAAAAGTATTTCTTATTAATATAGAGTTAGTAATAGAAATCGCTATATATTTTAATACTATTTCACTAATAAAAATAACTATAGAAATATTATATAATAATATAAGTAAAATATTAGATATAAAATTTATAATAATCTATTTTATAACTATAAGTAGTAGAAATAGAATAATTAATTAAAAGAAGCTTATTAAGATTTTCTAAAGCCATAGTTATTATTATTTTATAATATTCATTAAACTAGAAGTTTTCCTAATTCTAGGGTTTTCTAAAGTTATATTTAATAATATCTTCTTAGATATAATAATAGGAGAATTATTTATAAGAAGTATATAATAATTAAAGATTCTTTGGAAAATTATATTTAATTCTTAACTTAATAAAACTATTTTAAAAATGAATCTAAAGTTTAAGAATAGGTAGAATATTATACGTTTTAGTATAACCTGAATATTTATACTTTTAAGAAATATGAACTTTGATATTATACTAACAATTACTTTATTTCTCCTTAGTTTCTTTAATATAGATTAATTCTAAATCTATTTTGATAACTTTAGTAATAAGATTAAATAGGAAGCAATATTTCTACTTTTAGAGAAATATAATAAATACTTGTAGTTCTTAGTTTAAGAAAATCTTTATAATAAGGTTATTAATTTCCTTATAGAAATAGAAATATAGTAGTTCTATAAGAGATTTAACTATCTTAATATTTAAAAATTAAAGAATATCTTTAATAGGATAAGTTAAATTATAATTACTAGTAAGATTAAAATAATTATAAAAACCTACTATTAATACTCAATAAATAGTAAGGTATTATATCGATTTCAATTTAATTTTAAACATAATTGTGAATTTAATCTAGAGATTGTTATTAATATTATATATATTAATAATAATAAATCTATATTATATATAATTATTATATTAATAGTATTTATAACTATAAGGCTTATAAAGAGTGATTCTATAGAAGATATATTATATATATTAAAAATATATCATCCTGATATATATTAAGGTTTCCTAAATAGAATTATTATTAATATAAAATATAACTTTATGACTAAAATTTAAAAACAAAAAAACTAATAGTATAAGTAGTAAAGTAAAAGTTGTACTAATTAAAACTTATAATAGTATTAGTAAGGTTGAATAGTATTATACTTTTTTATAGAAAACCTATAAGACTATACATAATAGAATATTAGAAATATTAAGACATAAAATATTCTAAAGTACTATTAAGGTAGTTAATATTACTAGTAGCTTTAATAGCTTTATATTAATTTTACTTATTTCAAGAAGGTATTTATATCTTAATATAATATTATTACTATTCTAAGATATAATAAGATATATAGTAGTTATCTATGAAATGAAATAAAAGATTTATCATATCTATATATAATACTAGGTTTTAGATATTTTAAATATATATAATAACCCCTTTATAATATCTATCTACTAGTTTTTATTATAATTAGATATATATATCTATTAGGAATATTGAGGTTAGACTAGGTTTTTTAAATTTACTTTAATTAATAAGGAAATATATATTATAGAAATAGAAAGGAGGTTTAATACTTTCTAAATAATAATAGTTAAGTTATATTATTAGTTTTAAGTTAAAGAGAATAATAATAAGAATCTTTATAATAACAAGATTAGAGGAGAAGTCTTATTTAAAGAAATAATAATAATAATAATAATACTTGAAGAAAAGCTAAAGTGATAAGAATAATTATATAAGAATAATATTTTTATTATAAAAACTAGTTTTTCTAATACTATATATTATAATATCTATTTTAAAATAAAGGAGGTAGAAGTATTAGTTAAGATTATTGATTTCTCTTAATATAGTTTTATTATAGTATTAGATAAGGTTTTTAAAACATTATATATTATAGAGTAAGAGACTTTCTTAGTAAAAAGAGTATTATGTTTTGAATATTTTAATATTTAAAAATATAAATAAATAAGAATCTTTAGTTTTAAATTTATCAATATGGTTAAAAGTATTAATAATATATAATATAAGAAGTTATAGTTAATTGTTAAAAGATTTTATAATTAGGGAGAAATTAATATTTTATATAGTTATTAGTAATATAATAAGTTAGCTATTATTTTATACTAATACTATTAGTAATACTATATTTTAATAATTTTAGAGAAATCTATTTCTATAATAATACTTAAGTATATATATAAGTAGAAATACTACTAAATTACTTTATTCTAATAAAACTACCTATTAGCTTATAATAAGTATATTTAATAGGTATAATTATCATCATTATCTAGCTATTATATAACTTTATAGAATTAAAAGAGAAGTATTTTAATAGATATGTTAATATTTAAGTTATATTAAAATATTATAATATACATTTTAGTCTAATACTTCTTTAGTAGTATAAGACCCTTAATTATTATATATAATTAGAAAGTAAAATCTAGTATATATTATATATAACCAAATATAGCTATGTATATTATATAAGGTTTTATTTTAAGTAGTTTAAATAGGATAAAGGTTATAGAAATAGTACTAACGCCTGAGGTTTAGCTAGTATAAACTCTATCTCTTAAGCACGTATAATTATATAATTAGCCGTCCTATTACTATAAAAGCCTATAAATAGTAGCTATATGCGCAAGAGCCTTCTTTCCTGACGCATCAACATTTATTAAATAAAAACTACCTTTTAGCTACTCAAAGTTCAAAAATAGCTTACCCAGTCTCAAAAGGCAGTACCGACTACCTGTTACTACTTATTTCGTAATAAGAAAGATAACTTATAAAAACTATTAATAGTAATAAAAAGAAGAAATAAAAAAAAGAAAAGATATATAAGATATTAAGAAGAAACTAAAAGAGAAAGAAAGAAATATATTAAAATAAGAATTAAAGATATTTAGTATATTATTAGATAAGAAATATATTCTTATAGAGCAATACTATTTATAGTATACTTACTACTTTTAGTAAAAATTAAAAAGATTTATATAACTAAAAGTAATTTTATACTACTTTAATATTTTATATTATATTTATTCCCACTTGACGTAGTAGTTTAACGTCTAGCTGGCTTTTACTATTTTATAGTAAAAATAGTAGGTTTGAATCCTATAGTAAGTAACTATAACTAGTAGGCATATGCTTTCTAATTATATAAACTAAATATTATAATTACTACTAGCTGTTAGCTACTACTTTTAGCTATTAATAGCTAGCGACTATTAATAGCTAGCAATAGGCGCTACTAGCTAGCTAGTATTAGTATTACCTTATTATAATTCTTAATAGAATAATTATAATAGATATAAGCCTATATATACTTTCCGCATTTTATTACTTCTTATATTAACTAACTATATTTACTACCTAAGGTTTCCTCCGTTTAAATAGTTCTTTAGTACTAATAGTATCTATAGAGTTTATAAAGTAAGAGCTAACTACTAGGTATAGCTTCCTTTAGAAGGTTCCCAAGAGGTATATAACTTTAAATAGATTAAAGACCTTTAATATAACCACTATGTTATATTTATATTTTATACTATTTTTATATTTTATTATATCTATATTTTATACTATTCTTATATTTTATACTATATTTATATTTTATATTAATTTTGATATTTAATATACTTTAGCTAGAAAAGAGAGTATTACTAATATCAGATTAAATATAGTATTAAAATAGCTAAAACTATAGTAATAAATAACGAAATAGTTAACCTATCTATTTAGACTAATAAGAATCGAGGGATTATTATATAGATTTATCCTTGAAATATATAGTATATATATATATATATATATATATATATATATATATTATAACCCAGATATAGATATTCTAAATAGAGACGACTAGTTATATACTATCTATATAATTAATTGATTATAATATTTATTACTTATAAACTGATAGACTTTGTTAGAAATGAAATATCTTTTTATATTATATAAATATAGAAGATAACATAATTCATATTTTAATTGAGTTTTTAAATTTAGTAAGATTTGAATAAATCTTATTTAAATTTTAAGAAAAGATATCTTGAAAGTCTTTCTTTTTTTACTTTTAATGAGCTTTAAATTTTATAATCTCATATAATCTTTCTCTTTTCACTTTTTATTAAATTGAATAAGGTTTATATTAGTAAGCTATATATTAGTAAAATATATTTTATAGGCAGATATTAGATTTACTTTAATATATAAAAACGTCTATTTCTCTTTTTCTAACAGAAGTAATAAGAAGTTTTATAATATTTCTATATGAATAAATTGCATATAGATTGCTCTATAAATATATGTTTATTTTACCTTTTTACACTCAGTCGCTCTTAAGTAAATGACGTAAATATATAGTGACTTATTTCCTTATAGAGCATTAGAAATAGTTTAAATTAAATATATTATAATGATAACACTTTTAATATCATAACTACGGTAATTAATATACTATAGTTATACTATAGTATATACTATAGTATAGCCTATATATTATTATTAGTCTATCTAAAGGGTAATATATACTATATATAATTCTATTATATTTACTATAGAATCAATTCTAGATATTATATAAGTGTGTATAGTTATGTAATTAGCCGTCTTATTACTATAAAAACCTATAAATAGTAGTTATATATAGGAGCTTTCCTTTCTTAGATATCTTTATTTATTAAATAAAATTACTTTTAAGCTGTTTATAATATTAAGAAATAACTTTTCTTATTCAAAAGAGTAATATTAACTACTTATTACTACTTATTTTATAATAAGTAGTAATATAATTAGTATATTTATTCAAATAATAAGGCTATAGCTAGAACTCATTATATAATAAGTATAAGAATATAGCTAAAAGCTTTAATTAGGAAAGGTTCGGATATATAAATAGGCTTTATATTACTATATAGACTATTACTTAAAAGATCTAAGTTATAATCTTTTAGCTAAAAAATCTTTCTAATTTCTTAGTAGTTATAACTAGCTAGTTATTAAGTATATTATATAGTTCTATTAATATATCTTTATAACTACCCCTCCTTCTAAAAACCTTAGTTCTTAAAGCTATAGTTATATACTCCTTAATATTTATTATAAACCTATATATTATTACTAACTATTTATCATATAAAATACTCTTTTAATACTCATAATTATTCTACTATAATATTAGTATTTATTTAAGCAATCCTTTATAGTCTAAATAATAGAACTAACTTTTATCATTATTATTATTAGATCCTTATTTATTCTTTCTATTATTTATAGATATATTTATTATTATCCTAGTAATATATTAAGACTTCTAGTCTTTATAATATATTTCTAATAAAAATAATTTTTCAAATTCTACTATAATCCTTTATATTATTTTGCTATATAGTTAATAAGTTATATCTACTTCTTCTATATATATCTTATTATCTTTTAATCTTTTATTTATACCATCTTTATCTTTTTAATACTCCTTTATATTATCTTACTAATTATTCCCAAATTATTTTTTTTCTTTTCCTTTTTTCTTTTCTTCTTTATTATTTATATACTATATATTTCCTAATAATATCTTATATTACTATTATTACTACTATATTGTAAGTATTTATCTATGATAGCAAAGAAACTCTCAATAAAGATTTCTTATACTTAAAGCCTAGTAATTATTCGCCTTATTTTAATTATCTATTTTTATTTTATCTTAATATAGAAAAGTTACTCTATATTATTAGTACTTATATATTAAAGTATTTCCTCAATAAGAAGAATAAGTAGAAAGATTGTAGTATAAGTCGTTTTGTTATTATATATTTATTATTTTTTTAATTGTTACTATTTAGATTCTATTTAAGTTATATAATACTACCTAAATAACTTAGAACTAAACTATTATTTATTACTAAATACTGAAGTAAAAAGCTTTAATTTCTAGATATAAAAGTAAATTATTCTATATTCTAATTAAAATCTTAGTAAAGTAGTAGTATATAAGTAATATTCTTTATAACCTCTTTATTAATATATAGAAGAAGAAATTCAATTTCGAATATTCTTTCTTCTAAGAGATATTAGTTATCTATTAGTATTTAAATATTATATACCTTATTACTATAAGTTTACTAAATATTCACCTTATTATTACTACTAAATAGTTAAATAGCTTAATATCCTAAGATCTAAAGAAGAAGTATTTTACTAATTATTTACTATATAACTTACCTATTTTTATAATAATAGTTTTATAATTACTTTAGAATAAGTCTTTAGCTTTATATAGAGAATATTTAGCTTCTAGCTAGAACTTATACTCCAACCTATCTTATACTAATAGCTATAGCTATAATTACTTTAGGGTTTTGAATTATAATAAGATTGTACTAATAGTATATAATATAATATATTTAATCTTAAGTTATACCTTCCCCACTATTAACTAATAACAACTTCTACAATATACTTCAATATATATACTTTTTCAAATAATACTCATATAATAAACAAATAACATAATATATAATCTAAATATAGGTTATTAAAAAGTATAATCTATTCAAACTAGAATAAAACGCTTAAATGCATATAAATAGAGCGGTTAAGTTTTATATAATCCTATATAACTACTTAGTAGACTCTATACTATACCTATTCTCACATACCCTCCTAACAACAAAGCTACTAGAGATAACCTCATACCTTATGAACCATTCCAAATAACATATTATTATAAATAAAAACAGGTAAATATTCCTAAAATATATTTTAAAGCGTTTAAATAAAAGAAATCCTTTATTATAATAAATTTATTATAATCCGTTATTTATTTAACTATTTCTTATTTTACTTTTTAGTAAAAATAACTAGTTAACTCCTTCTAAAATTATTATTTATTTGATTTTTCGAATACTATCAATAATTATTTTATTATTTTTTTATCCACTAGTTTCTTTCTTCCCCTTATATATTAATATTTTTAATAATTACCTTTTTATACTTATTAGTAATATATATCGATAAAATAGCTTCTATATATTAACTTCTAGTATTATACTAATTTTTAGTTATTACTAATATTCTAATTATAATCTAACTCTATTAAGACTTAAATAGTTAATAATAATCTATTTAATATTATTATTAATCTCTTAATATACTTCAACTTAAATATCTTAATAAGTAATTTTATACTAGTTTTTTATTTATTTATCCCTAAATTCAAAAAGATACTTACTAATTCTGATTTAAAAAACACTTAGAAATCACACTTTAAAATTATAATTAGTATTTTTTATCCCTCCTCTATTATTAACAACACATCTCCTATTTAAAATACTTTCCTTTATTCCTTTTAAGAAACTTATTTTATTTAGAAATTTCTTTTAGATTATATATTATTTAATTAAATCTAAAATTACTATTTTTCTTTTATACTTTTAAGTATTAACACTCTCATCAACCTTATTAATTTTATTTATAACTATTTAATTTTCAAGATCTAAAGCTAGATTACTAATACTAAAAATACTTATCTAGTTAAAATAGACTCAACATTTAAATAATAATATAAAATTAAAATATATTAACTTAAGTTATTTATTTAGTTATATTTCGCTAAGTTTCCTAAATTACTAAAATACTTAATACTTTCACCTTTACCTTAAGTTTCTAAAATACTTAAGACTAATAATACTAAGATTAGTACTTTAAAAAAAACTACTTTTATAATAAAAAAACTAGTTAGAGTTAAATACTCCTAAAAATATCTTAAGAAAGTTCCTACCCTATCTCTATTTTTTAAAGATAAAGAAGATAATCTAGCTAATAATCTTCTGGTTTCTAAAGAAGATAAAAAAAGATTAAACTTATTATTAGTAATATTAAGAATAAAGAAGATAATATCAATAATCCTATTAAATATCTAAAGAAGTATATTAAAACTATATCTAACTCTATAAGGAAGTCTACTTAAATTAGAAATCAGGAGACTTCTTCTAAAATAAATAACCTTAAGTACTAACTTAAAAATATTAAACATTAATTAGTTAATCTAAATAAGAAGTCTACTATTACTAAGTATATTCTAATAAAATCTACTCTTTTTAAAAAAAATAACTTAGATAAAACTATAAAAGAATATAATACTTAACTCCTTAAGATAAAAATTATTAGTAATACTTAACTTATTCAAATTAT
>QAPF01000907.1:0-16138 GCA_004367935.1 Colletotrichum sidae | reverse complement strand
TTACTAGGGGGGTATATGAGAATAAGTATAATACAGAGCCTACTAGGTAGTTATATAGGGATTATATAAGGTCTAACTATTCTATTTATATATATTTAAATACTTCATTCTAGTTTGAATAGATCATACCTTTTAATAACCTATATTCAGACCACATACTATATTATTTATTTATTACACTAGAATAATATCTAAGCTTTATACTTTATATATAGATTTTACTATAAATCTTACCTTATAATAGTATTTATATTAATACTAACTTATAAATAGTTAAAATAGTAATAGAATTACCTATTATTATAAATAATTATACTTCTAATTCTAATATTTAACTCTATAGTAATAGAAGACTTTGTAATAATAATTTATATAGGGAGAGTTTTATTGAAACCAGAGTTTGATATATATAGCTAAAAGTAACTATTAAGGTTATAGAGTGAAGAACTTTTAGAAAACCCCTTAAAGATAGAATAAAACAGAATACTTATAAGAGCTAGGTATTTTATAATCTATTACTTTTCTATATTTAACTTATCTTTAATATAGCTTAGCAGCTAGAGTAGTAGTATATTATATCTTTATAATAAAACCAAAATCTCCTCAAAATCTATATAGCTATATATTAAAAAAGTACTATAGAATAAGTATAGAAATATCTAGCTATAACTATTATAACTAAGGCTATCGGTATATCGGACTAGGCCTTAATGAAATTATTCTGAATACTACAATCGACAGGCAACCTGTAGATATATTATAATAATTACTAGATTATTAAACTAATTATTTTAAATAGTAAACATCTATTTACTAAGCTTTAGTATATAGATATTTGATACGTATAACTATATTAAGAATATTTGAAAAAAAGCTTTAAAGTAATTCATATATCTATGGATATAATACTAATGAATAAACTTATAAAAAGCTTAGATTAAGTAAAATTGAAATAATTTAAAATACTTCTTAGTTTAATAAATCTATAAGTAATACTTTTAAAACTAATTAAGATAGATAAATAGGTTTCTTAGAGCTATTCCTAACTATTTAAATAATATATATAAATTGATTATATTCCTAAAGTTTAAATATTTAATAAAATATCTTAGTAGTATTTATAAAGAAAGTTAGAAAATAGTGAAGTTCTTCAAATTATTTATGGGGAATAAAGTTTCTATCTAAATTTGTATCTAATTTAAGATAAATTATATAAACTAAGAGTTTTGAATGAATAACTAAGAACTAATAATTAGTATATAAGAATGAATTTATAGAAATCTAGAGAATTAGTTATATCTTCTAAAAGAAAAAGTTAATTTTAATATCTATTTAAGAATTAGAAATAAACTACTAAAACTAGTTACTAGAATAATAAAACTAAGAGTCTAATTTCCAAATCTACTAATAACTATTTAAAATTTAAAGTTTGAATTTCTAAACTCTTTAATAACTACTTAAGTTATAAGATTTTAACTAGAAGAAACCTAGTTAGAATTACTAAAAACGAGGAATATAACTAGTAGTAGAAAAATAGATAAATAGTAATATCTAAGATAATTAAATAATAATAAATTATATAATAACTAGAATCCTAATACTCGAATAAGAAATACTTCTATTCTTAAAAACGAACTGATTTTAAATTCTTTTTACTATGAAAACTAAACCCTAAGTTGAAATAAGTTCCTTTCATTACTAATTCTCTTATTCTTTTAAACATAAAAATCAGATTTCAAACTAAAGGTTTAAATTCAATTACTTACCTTATTATTATTAGAAATCTAAATATTATTAAAATATTTCTGAAATAACTGAGAGGTTTTATTACAAACTAGGATATAGAATCCCCTTAATTTAATCTTATACTAATAATAATAATTAGAAAATAAATCTTAACTTCTAGCTCTAATAATATAAAAATAACTTCTATAAGAAAATATAAAACTTAGCTAGTAAATTATAGAGGGAATAATTTTAATAAGCTAAATATTACGAAATTTATTTATCTGAAGAAAATGAACTTTACATTCTTTGATAATGTTATCTAAATTATTTTTCTTAGAAAGAATTAGTTTTAATAGAATACTTTGAGAGATAGTAAATCTTTTATTTAACTTGACTAATTAATACTTAGTATTTTTAAGTTATCATTTAAAATTATCTATCTTTCAAAAGACTTCCTAATTTCTAATCTAAATATATTTCCTTGTAGATTTAGATATAATCTTAATATACTTCTTAGGATATTTAACAGATTCATTAATATTATCATCTTTCTCCTTAATATCATTAATAATAAATTTAACTTCTTCTTATTCCTCTTTAACTAAAGAATCACTAGTTAGATTATCTTCTTTATCTTTAAAAAGAAATAAACAAATAGAAACCTTTCTAAAATAGCTTTAAAAATATTTAGTACTAATAAGAATAATTAACTATTTTATTCTGATTAATAATTTCTTTATAATAGTAACCTTAGGATTACTAATCTTAGGTATTTTAGAAATTTGAAATAATAGTAAAAAGGTAATTATTCTTATAATTCAAAAAGCTCTATATAATATAATGAAATAAACACCTATAGCTAGAATACCTTAACTTTGTATAGCTATTTAATAGTTAAACTAATACTACAAAAGTAAGTACTTATAGTATTAGTAATCTAGCTTTAAATTCTAAAAGTTAACTATTAATAAGTAAAATTCGCTCCTATTTAGCATAGTAGTTTAGGGTCCAGCTAGCTTTTACTATTTTATAGTGGGAGTAGTAAGTTTGGATTCCTATAGTAGATAACTATTACTAGTAACTATATACTTTCTAATTATATAAACTAAATATAATAATTACTACTAGTTATTAATTCTTACTCATAGCTATTGTAATAGCTAGCAACTATTAATAGCTAGTAATAAGTACTACTAGCTAGTTAGTATTAGTATTATATAACTATAATCCTTTATAGAGTAATTATAATAAATAGGTCTATACTTTTCCTCTTTATTATATATTATATTTAACTAACTATATTATTACTACTTAAAGCTTTCTCTATTTTAATAGTTCTTCAGAATTAGTAGTATCTATAGGGTAAATAAAGTAAGAGCTAATAGCTAAGTATAACTACTTTTAAAGGGTCTTAGAGAGGCATATAACTTTAAATAGATCAAAGACTTTTAATATAACTATCTATAAAGAAAGTTCCTAAGGTTAATAAAAATATTAATAGTAATAAATATAAGGGACAAATAGTAACTATTAATTTATTTATATTAAGTATATTATATTAAAAAGTACTACGTAAAATAAGTTTCCTGAAAAAGTAAAAAAAAGTACCTTAAGTAATAGAACTATTGTTAATAATAAAGTGATAATAAAAACATCTTTTACAATATCTAAGTATAATCTTTAATTACTTTTTAAATCAAAATCTAAACATATCCCTTTTAATTTAAAAATATAATAAGTAAAAACTAATATAAAATTACTCAAAACATAAGCTAAGTCGAGATACAATAGAAAATCAGTGCTAATATTAGTAGACTTATTAATAACTATTTTGACCTCAATAGAATTAGACTATAATTAAAATATTAGTAACAACTATAATATATTATTAGATTTCAAATCAACATATAGAATCCATTTTATCAACACAAATTACTAATAAATATAAAGAAATAGCTATTAAAAATACTAATACATAAGATAAGAAAAGAACTAGTAAATAAGAAAATTATAAATAAATTATTTATAGTAATTGAGGATTAAATAGATAGTAATTTTAGAAAGAGCTATTAGTTAGTTCTTACTAGAAATAAGACAAAAGATAGTTATATATATAATAGATTATATTAGATTTATTATAATAAACTATTTGTCTTATTTAAATATTTTAAAGGTTATTTTAAGACGATTTACTAGTTTTTACTTATAATAATATACTATTTAGAATAGTTTATAAAATATAAAATTATCTCTAGTAGCTTTACTACTAGGTGGGTATCTAAGAATTAATATAGTATAGAGTCTACTAAGTAGCTATAGTAAATTATATAAACCCTAACTACTCTATTTATACATATTCAAATACTTCATTCTAGTTTGAATAAATCATACCTCTTAACAACCTATATTCAGACTACATACCGTATTATTTATTCATTACATTATAAAGATAAATAACTATAATAGAGCTATTTAAAATTAATTTAATTACTTATTTAAACCTTAATAAAATATTAATAAAGTGATTTATATTAAAATAAGAAGTAATTATAATAGTTTAAAGTCTTATATTTATATAGTAATTATTCACAAGCTTTATAAAGTACTATTTAAAATTATGAGGTTTATATTAATAATTCCTCTAGAGTTACCTACTATGTCTTTCTATAATTGTATTTATATAGATAAAACTGTAGGGGGATGAAAAGCTTAGGTATTTCTAGAGAGAATTAAATATAAGAAATAAATAGAATATTATACTAGAATAATTAGGAGATTTTTATTTAAAGTCATTTTTTAAATTCATACCTTTTAATTATCTTAAACTATTTTAAAATACTTCTATTTATAGCTATAGAATAATATAAACAATTAATTAAAAGAAGTCTTAAGAATTTAGCTTTTTTAAAAGTTCTTAAATATAGATATTATAAATTCTAATAATGGATTTTAATTATAAGGCGAATTAAAAATTAGAAAGTATTTAAAATATAAAGAAATAGAAATTCTTATTTCAAGAATCTTATAGTAAAAACTAGTATTATCACTTATATCTTGCTTAATAATACTTATTAATCTATATATTAGAATTATAATAATAGTTAAATAGGTTTAACTTGAGAATTATCTTAAATTATATTCTTAGAATAACGTTAATAAGGCTTTTATAAGAAACTTAAAAAATTAAAATATTACTCAATTTATATGTGTAAATTTAATAAATATAAATACCTCTTAAAAATTAGAATTTAACTGATTATCTATAAATATGAATAGTTGTAAAATAATTATAAGACTTATATAATTATTCTAATAAGTATATTATTTTAAATCTTTATAGTAGTTATTAATCAACTTCATCTCAAGCTATTTTAATACAATATGATTAATACTTATATATATAATATTTAATAAAATTATTTCTATAGAGATGTTATTAGATTAGTAAGTATTAGGTAAGATTTACTATTTTAATAAAATATCATATAGCTTTTGGAAGTCTTTTTTTATAATAATACTATCTAGAAGTAAGCTTTAAAGATTTTGATTTTAAACTTACTATAAAAGAGTTATATTATTAGTTTAAAAGATATATTATCTTTTTCTTTTATATTAATAACTACTTATTTTCTTTCTTTTTAAAAAGTACCTCCAAAATATTTATATCATTAGTAGACTTTTGATAGAAGTATTATTTTAAGAGTAATAAAAACTTATAATGTTTCCTTAGTATTAAAGTTATTTAAAATTAAGTAGTTTGATAATTATAGTTTTTATAAGTAATATATATTAGAAAGTTTCTTAAGTATTTTATGTAATATATATAATATATAATATGTTAAATATTATTGAAATGTCTCTAAAGATTAAAGAATTCTTATTACTATATAATTAAGTTTCTTATATAAAAATTAAATATTATTAATAAGACATTAATTTAATTAACTATATCATAGTTATATCAAGACTAGATACTACTTAAATAATATACTAACTACTATATCTTGATTAAAGCTTTTTTAGATAAATACTATATAGGAATTAAATATATAACATAATAGTTTAGTAAGATAAAAAAACTTTTATTTTAACTTTAATTATAAGATTAATAATCTATTTAATAGCTTTACACCTATTATAGATATTAGTTTTATAGATAATAGTAATAAATATAAGAATTTTAAGTATATATTATACAATTCTCTAGAAATCTAATAATATAGTAAATTAATAAATAAGATATTATCATTATTTTAATAATTTCAATAGAATTTTTAATATTATTTTAAATTACTTAAGAAACTATTCTTACTAATTATATTATTATTATTATTATTTAAAAAGACTTTATAATAAATATATTTGATAGAAAGAAGATATATAAGTCTTATCTTATTATTAAAATTTAATATAAGAATTAGTAAATAATATTCTTATAATTATCAAGAAAATATAGATATATATTATGTTATAATATATAAATATCTATGATTACTAATTATAATAAGAAGTATAATAGAATTACCTTAAAAATAAATAAATATCCTTAGAAAACCTTATAATTAATAGTTTTAAAAGATTTCTCTAGAATTATTAATTTAATATTTTTAATATTCAAATTTATATCATCAACTAATTAAATTATTTAAAGTTATAATTAAAAGAAGAATTTTGAAAAAACTTCTAATATTTAGAATTTGAAAGAAGTTTTTTAGCTACTATATAAAATAAATAAACTTCAAATTATAATAATAATAAAATTAAATAAAAGATTTAAAAATATTAGAAATACTTTTTAATTAATAAGAAATATTTAGATAACTTATAAATAGTATTATTCTTCTTGTTATAAAAATAGAAGTTTAATAAGAATACTAAGATAATAAAAAGAATTCCTTATAAAATATAAGTAAAAAGTTTAATTAATATTATTTAAAAAAGCTAGTTTATAAATAAAGCCTTTAAAATTAAGGTGGTATATTAAGAGTAATATATTTAAGATATAGAATTTATACTAATTAAACTTTAGATACTAGTATTATTTCTATAGGCCTCACCTTATTTCAACTATTTAAAATAGAGCCTTATGTGGCATGTGTAGCCACATTTAGTTACCCATAATACACACCAGATTTTCCCCCCTAATTACGTGCAACAAGAGCACCCAACAGCCGACCGTCTTCGTCCCATACCAACGTCATCGTTTCGTCGTTTTAAGCATCGATCGACCGATCCCTAGTCGCTTCTTCCATCAAGATGCAGGGCTAGGTTGGCGGATAATAGACGGTATGACGAACCCACACGCTTAATATACCAAGTCCATTGACCACCCCTCATTACCGACTATGCTGCCTCAAGGCCTGTCGCGAACCATCCACCTGCTTCTGATGGGCGTCTATTCCAACCGAAAAGGTGACCTACGCTCGCTGTCACCCTTAAGCCATCCCTTTCCTCAGATAAAACCAAGTATCGAGGGCGGCCAACAACTTGCGGGTACTAGTATAATGTACAGCTAACCCAGGCCTACTATCCCTATGTCTCGATATCATGCCGTTCAACTTTCAGCTAGCAGTTTAGTAATAGGTTTATTATCTTTATCATCGGATTGACGAGAATGCGAACGTACATGATTACGGGTGCTTGATGCCTCTTCCGCCCGGAGCCGTGATATCCGCACCCGTTGGGCCAGAGAGTCACACGACGCACACTATATTGTATCCACTTGCCACCAGAAAATGCAGTATTTAACTTGCCGGCTCTTTTCTATTTGCTGGAGCCCCCGTTGTGCGCTGCTGGGGTACGTCTTCGGGTGAGGTAGCTCAGGAAAGCAAGGCAACCCAAAGGTGCGGAGACGTCAGCCGGCCCAGGCACATGCCCTATTATAAGTAGCCTGCCTGACGCTGCAGCTAAGTAAGTCGTGTTAATTCACTTTCCTTCTCTTGCGACGAGACCAAATTACGACCCTAAAGGCTAAATCGACACAAGCTGTGCCGCTTGCTGACATATCCAAACCAACTTGTTCAAGATCAACCGACATGGAGACATTGAGTAACATGACGAACGCCGCGACCAAGGCTGTCTGGGGCACAAACGATAACAAGGAGGAGCCCATTTCAGGTGTTGCTGGAAACACCACCCAGGGCGAGCCATACGACGCTGGAAATATTGGTACGAAGTCGAGCGCTGTGATGAGTAGGCTAAAGTCATTGTTAACGCGTACCATAGAGGATGCCGAGAAGAAGCCCAGCGTTGCCGGTGCTCATTCCGAGCCCAACGCTTCTGTTGCGGCCCCTGCGAAGTCTCCCGCGGCGCCCTTCACGGTCGATGAGGGCTCGAAACTGAAGCAGGATATTGGCAAGCCCGAGCTGAAGCATTTATCGGCCGATGATGTCGCTCCCAACGATAGCGCAGCAGGTAAGACCGACACACGGCAGCCTGGCGACCCCGCCACCGATCCAAACCCCAAAGGACAAGACGTGAGCACCGAAACTGGCACCGGCCCTACCAACAAGGGTGACCGGCTCGATGGCCCCGGCCCACAGCCCCTTGAGACCTTAGCAAAGCAGCATGGGGGCGACGCCGGCAAAGTCAAGGATGATGCCCCACATGGGGGGCTCACGACTGGCGATACGCCCGTGAGCGGTAACGAAGTCGAGGATGGTCCTCAGACGGAAAGCCATGGTGAGGGTACGGGGGAGAAATACGTCAAGAGCACCGGTTTGGCAGCTGACGGCGGCGATTTTGACGCAATTAAACCGGGCGCTGGCCGTGAGGCGGATCGTAAGTCTTTCTGTCAAAAGCCACCAAGTGCTGTAGCGGTCTTGCTTACATGATGAGATAGGCTTGCTGGATGAGAAGGATCCCAACGCTGCCGCCGCGAAGGCGGCCGCGGGCAATAGCCACGAGGGCGATAGCAGCCACGGTGGTTCTGTGAGCGGGACCGGAAATCCGAGTCCCAACGATGGCGAGAAGGAGAAGAAGAGTTTGGGCGACAAGATCAAAGCCAAGCTTCATCGCCATTGATGTTTTTCGCTCGCCTCAGGTTGTTCTCTTTATCTCCATACGAAGGAAGCAGTATGGGGGTTGATGCGGTAATATGTATACATGTTATAATGTACGACTCTTCAATCACATGTTTGTATCAACGAAGTGCCTTGATGACCTTTAAAATCGTGTCGTATACGTGGGAGCGGCTTGGTGATCCGATGGGAGGAGTCCTCTTGTCTGTTCACGCGCCGTAGCCTCGAGGCTTCGTGATGCGGCTAAGAGCCTTCAGTGGCTTCTGGAACCTGTGTTGGTTGACCTTGGGGTCAAATGTGGGGAAGTGCAAATCGGTTGTCGACGAAGCCCATGGGCATGGAGTTCGCATCTGAGCTTCCTTGCCGTGATAGGTGATGGATCATTCCATCTAACCTGTAGCTTTTACATGATTCGTCACGATCAATCAACTCGGCGCAAGGACCGTGAATCTGAAAGGGCGATTTAGCGGGGCCTGACAGGGCCAACAATGACATCAGGCTCGGGCCGGTAGCCTTTGCGGGCGAGACGGAGCAATTCTAATTCTGCCATAGTGCCATCCTTGGTACTGTCGTCAATTGCTTGCTACCTATTCAGCATCGCATTATCCTAGTTATCTCATACACCGAGTCTCGTTGTCTTTTCGTTCGACAGTTTTCCTTCGTTCCAAATGCTCCACAGCTCAAGTCTCCGTTCCTCGGCGCCTGCACACCCCAGTGGCAGATGGTTTCGTCTGTCCAGCTGCTCGCGGTGATTGATATTTTGTCGGCACGCTCCCGTGTCTAACCGTTAACCAAACCGCGGGCTAGGGTCATGGTGCGAGCTTCTCACTTTCTGGGGCGTGAGGCCCCGGCCTAGTTTCCACATCTTCAACATTGGGAAGCCATATAGGTTGTCGTCCCGACAGAATGTTTTCACGCCGAGAACCGCTCGCCAGCCCTGCCTGCAATGGCACAGCCCTGATCCATGAGCTGGAGCAGAAGCGAGAGCAAGCGCACGGCAGGGCCACTGGGAGTTGGATACGTCCGCAAGCATGGTCAACATCGTCAAACCGGGGACTCGCCCCAAGGCGCGCACTGTCTCATTGGCCGTGAATGAGGATGTGAAGCTGCTTGGGAGCTGGGAGCTCCGTCGACGTCGAGCACACGTTGCGAGTGACATTACATGCAGTGACTGCCTGCATGGCTTTCTGCAAACGAGTATCCTTTGGTGTCCCGCTGACAGCGACTCACAGGAAGCCTGATTCGGCGAGAACCCTGCATCACCACAGAATCGAGTAAGCAATCGTTTTCTCTCGCTGAAAACACAAATCAAGGGGAGGACGTGATGAAAACAAATCTGACGCTGGAAAGGAATTGGTAATCCGAGACACCACACGCCGCCCTGATACGCAGACACTCCATCGGCGTGTTGTGTATGTTCTACGAGGCCCTGCGGTGTGGTCCCATACCGATGTCGTCCCAAAAATTCGAGTTGGATTCGCGATGACACGTACCTCACAATTTTCTCATCTTCTCGTTCACGAGGTTCCACTTGCAAGCTCTTGTCGTACATCTCGTGAACGTCTCCGGCGGCTTGCATATTGCTTATTATGTAGTCCTGCAACTCTGGCACGGGCTGCAGTGAATAACCCACGGCTTGGTACTGTTGGATGTCACGAATCACTTCGGCCGTCTTTGCCCTCTTTGCGAAGTTGATCAGCGTCGTCTTCTTGATAATGGACGGTATGCCATCCTCGATGAAGGTCAGGTCTGTCAGATAGACACCTTTGTTTGCAAAGTCAGCGTCATCCCCGAGGGTACCGTAAGGCGCAATGGGCAGGTATCCAGCCATGGAGACATACCGAAGAAAGGAATGCAAGGCGGGTTCGCCACATGGAGAGCCTCTCTGTATTCGCCGAAGTTTTTGGTGCTGGCCATTAGCTTCCTCATATTTTCTAACACACCTTGCGTCCGTTGCGGAACTTGATCCCAAGTTCTCTTAAGACGAGCGATAGGTGCTGTACCAAGGGCCGAGATAACCGATGTCAGCGTCGAAAAGTTGTTAAGGCTCCGGCATTTCTGCGCAGGCTGTCAGTTCCCTCTCGTCTGGTTTGTTCCACACCTTTGCACTCACGTCTGCAACGGCCACGAAGTGCTTAATGACGATGACGCGCTTCTTGACGTCCATCTGGGCGAGAATCATCTCGGCCACCCAATTCGTCATCTGATTTGAATGTAAAATAAGAGCCTTGACGTTTGGTGCGGGTTCTGGCTCTCCTTCTCCAACCTTCTTCTGCCACGTCTTGTTGAGACACTCGGTGGGCTTGATTTTGCCATAAAGGCGGGATTCAATAATCGTCAGTTGACGCGCGAATTCCGTCACGTCAATGTCCAAGAACTTCAGCTTTTTCATGTTCTTGGGCATAATAGGCGAGGGCGTATTCTGGTTGAGCGTCTGCACCATCCTTCGGGCTCCAGCATCTTTGCCGCCGAGTCGTTGGTCCAACACTGTCATCAAAGGCCCAGATCCTGGAGTCTCCGTCGACTTGACCGTGTCCCTTGCAAAGGTGTAGACATCCCTGATGAGCTGCTTTGATTCTTCGTTGTGGTCTTCCATCCAGAAGTTGTCAAACCAACTCTTTAGGATGTTGACGACACGGAATCGAATGAGCTTCTGCTTCCTGTCCCGCCACGCTTCGAAGTCCGCTTGAGAAAGCCCTTCCGGTGGCTGAATGCCAAATCGATTTACGAGTAGCTTAAAGAGGTCCTGGGCCGTGGTGAACGATCTATAAGTCAGGAGGAAAGTGTTGTTGAAATTGGAATCCAGCTTGTCATGCCGGGTAAGCTGCTCAACAAGAGCCTCGAGGGTACCGCCTTTGACCACCGGCGGCTGTAGCTTATTGTCCCATGAGAGGTCGTTCTCATTGTCCAGCTTCAGAAACTCGGGCGTTTCATCAGCCGGGGGCAAGTTGCTCTGCGGGTTGGGGTCGTCGCCGAGTATCTTTTTCACCTTGGAGTAGTCGCCTCCACGGAAGTTGCCTGTGGCGTCTCCCTCGGTAAAAGACTGCGAGGTGATCATCGGTGGACGCACTGGTGTCGCCCTCGACTCCGTACGCTGATGCGGGCGGTCGTAAGGCATCGTATCGTTTCTCCGCAGTTGCTCACGTGGGATCGTGTCGTCTCTCTGCCTCGATTCTGTCTGTTGTTGCAGGTTAATTTGAACTTGTTCGGAAAGTAGTTGCAAAGAGAACCCAATGTGCGACGCATTTGTCTCCAAGGCTTTGGCGCACTGTCGGACGTAATCTAGGCGGTTTTCCAAAGCTTCACCACGGACCTCGGCCCATTCGTCGGCCAGCGGGCCGGCCACAGCTTGACAACCGACAACGAGGTCGGAAATGTTGTCGTACAGACTCTGCTTATTTGTGCCGAAGTCTGCAAGCTGCGGGGTTTGAAAGCTATTGCCCAGCGAGGACAGGTCGATGGACTCGATCAATGCGATCCACGGTTTGAAGGTCTCCAACACCTTACTTCCAGCGGAGCACACATTATTGCCTGTAACCTCGTGCTTGAAAGGGGTTATGATGTTGTCTCCAACGACAAGATTTTTGTCAAGCTCTCGAATGCTGAAGACAAGCATCCTCTTCAACTCATCCAGTCGCTCGAGCAACTTGCCGTCGAGTAGTGCAGTCGGCTCAACAACACCCTCCTCATCTTCCAGGAAATTAGCCGTGATGGGGTCACGAGGACCCAACCCATTGTTCTGCCAGCTACCACCGGTGGAGCTGCCAATTACAAAACCAGGAAATAGTCTTGGTATTTCTTCGCCTCTTTGTTGTCGCGCGATTTCGACGTAACTGAAGACACCCAGCAGAACGCCATCGGCTTCTTGCAGACACTTTGGTACCGATTCGGCATTGGGCCAGTCGGCAGCAGCAATGTGAGAAGAGATCACGAGCTTGGAGAACTTGGACATCATGTCCCTGAAGTGGGGATACAGGGCCTTGTTTGTCGAGATAATGGAAGGCTGGCCGGAATGGTTGTCCGTTGTGCCAGAACCGGCCGCCAATAGTAGTCTCAGATGGTCAGAAATATCCTCGGCCCGTGCAACATATTCAGACCGATTATTAGTTGTGATGGCATCGCGGTAGCGGTCTACAGCCTTTCGCATGTTGGAAACGAGGCGGGTCCAGGTCAGCGGCGGTGCCGAGCCGTCGTCAAAAAACGAGCGGGGGACGGTACTGGTGGGCGGTGTATTGTATGACGTGCTAGTGAAGGAGGTTGCGGAGGCAATCATGGGTGTCGTATTTGGTGCCAAATTTGGGTTGACGTATGTGTCGTTTCTACCCCTCGTGATTTGCGCGATCCCGTTCATGGAATCCATCGACGTCGAAGGCGACAGCGTATCGTTGTTGGAACGACGGTTATGGGGCTGTAACAAACATATGCACGTCAGCCAACGTGCTCCATCAGCCCGTAGCGATACTCCTAAATGCTTACCATAGATCCGCGAGAGGCCAGCATGAGAGACTCGCCCTCCAGCTCGGACGCGGAATTTACTTCCGAATCCTCGTCCTCGTCCTGGGTCAGTCCTCTAGCCATCATCTCCGGAGGTGGGCGCGTTTTTTCAGGTACGTTGACATTCATTCTGTTGCGCGGGCCAGTCTCGGTCGAGGATATGGGCGATTCCAGTGGCAGCTCCATGCTGCGATCCCCCGTCATCATGTTGTAGTAGAATAGACGACCATCGGGAGTGGCTTGCGGAATCCAGAAATCGGCTCTGGATTTGTCGCTGAGGTCGGTCCCCTCGAGAGGCAGACCGTTGATAGGATCCTCAAGCTCAGACTCATCGTCATCTTCCAGCTGCTCTTCGTAAACATCTTGATCGGGTTCGTCGTCGACATGGTCTAGTTCGGCGTTTGGGTCTGGCTCTGGGATTTCGTCGGGGCTTGTAATAATTTGACAATAGTTACTTGGGAACCAGCCGCGCACGCCGTTGATCACGCCGTCCCACCAGCCACTCTCCAATTGCGTGATTACCTGGATAACGTCCCCCTCGTGAAAGCTGAGACTCGTTCGGTCGTCGGCCTCGTAGTCGTACAAGGCTCGTACATACATGGTGCCCGGCGGGGCAGTCCCCGCAATACCATTCATAAGAGAAGCTGAAGAGGGGATGGCCTGGTCGTAAGATGAGTAGGAGTTGGCGACGCTGGGTTGGTCCAATGCCGATTGCGATTCGGGGTGATTTGAGGTTATGGGAAGGGGGTTTTCGCGTGAGATGGTTCTACGAGAACTGAAGGTGTTATTCTTCTGACCCTGAACTAGTGCCGGCACTGCGGTCTGTGTCATCAGCATGATGAGCTGGTCGCGTTGATAACCCTAGGGGGGCTAGAAGGGTCAAGTCATGATCCGAGCACAAATGTTCTGCTCAGCCCAGCTTCACCCGGTCGCGAAAGTGCTCTTCCAATCAGTCGGCGTCAAGTCCAGATGCCCCCCCACAAAAAAAACCAAGAAAATTAATAAAAGGGAGTAAGAGAGAGGGATAGGTAGACGGACTGGACAAGGCAATGACAAGGGCAGAGATGAAGAGAAGCGCGGTGCGAAAGTCGGGGGGAGGCGAGAGGGAGACAGAATTGTTTGAAGGTTGGGACGACGATTTATCGGGAACCCACAATCGAGGAGTCGCAGGTTGTAGCAGGGGTTGCGGGGGCCGCCGTTCTCGTCCCAGGCAGGTGTACGAAGTACGGAATACGGAGTACGGAGTAGACAGTCAAGCAAATAGCGTAGCGTGGCAGCGGTAGCAGGATAGCGAAGGCGCCTGGATGAGAGGCAACGGGTTGGAGATAGCTGTGAAATCAGGTGTAACTGTAGATGTAGAGGTGAGTGCGGTTTGGTGATCGCGAATACAGGAGCGCAGGTGTCTGGGTCAGCGACCAGCGTCGAATTTGGCGCCGATGGCGACGCGAGGGAAGCCGGAGTGAGTCGTGGCGATGAATACCAGCCGGCGGAAAAGGGACGAGCTCGTTCTTCGCAACATGGAGAGTCGGTCGCCGGGCGGGGGTAGGGTAGTGGAAGGTGACTGGGTAGGTAGGTAGGCAGGTAGTGGAGGGCGGGCGGGAATGGAAAAATGGTGTCGGAAGGAGGAGGAGGTAATGTGCAAGTGAGGGATAGGGGTTTTGCTGAGAGTGTTTCGGCGCGCAATAGTCGTTGATTGCGCCTACGGACACCTAGATGAAGAGCCTGGTTGTTCTGCGAGGCGCCAATGGGCGGGCAAAAACCTGGTGACTGCCCAATGGACTACTATTGTCGAATTAATCGTGTTATTATTGTTGGATCTAAAATCACTCAGGAGACTATAGAGGTACTAGATACCTAGCAGGAGCGTATTAATATAATCCTATAAAGAATATATATAAAGTATATCTCTTCTTTAATAGTAAAATCTAATTTATTATCTAAAATATCTCTATAATTAAATAAATCTATATATAAGCTCAGAGTTAATAACTTAGAATTATTATAAAACCTATTATTATAATTAAACTAGTTTTTTAATAATACAAATTACTTTTAATTTTTATACTTTAAACTAGTTCTTCTTTTAGTAATAATCTTACCTATTTAATTAAAACTAGATTCTATAGTTATTAATATAAATAGAATGAATAAATATTTTCTAGCTAAAATTTTAAAATAGGAAATTTAACTTTATTTTCCTTCTGCCATTCAGTAAGCTATATCTATTAATATATTCATTTAAATTATACTAATATTAATAATCTTAACTTACTTTATCTTCTTCTAATAATACTTTAAATGATTATTTAATTTATTTTCTTAAAGAATTCATTTTCATTTTACTTTAAAAAAGAAGTAAATTATCAATAAATTCTTTTTAGGCTTAAGCTAAAGTAATTGAATTTACTTTAAATATAGTATTATCTCTAGATTTTTCTTTATTCTTAGTATTAATATTAAGAATAATACTTTTTAAAGAAATATAATCTTTAATAGATTCTAAGAATAATATTTTCTATTAGTTACTTGAAGATTATTATTAATATATTCTCTAAAACTATTAATATATAATTAGTATATTAATTCTAATATTCTAGTTATATTAATATTAATTTTATAGCTACTTACTTTTTATATTCTCATTCTAGATTACTTCTGATTAGATGTTTAATTAAATTAGGAATAAAACCTTTAAATTTATCATTTAATAAGATACAGTCTTATTTAATATTATATTTTTATATAAGTATATATAATATATTATATACTTTATATATCTTACTATTTCTTAATATAATATAGTAAGATTATAGAAGTAAACTTACTATTATAAAGTATAGTATATAATATATATAATTTATACTCTAATATACCTCTTCTTATTAAGTATTAATATA